>JAGFPH010006205.1:59690-69851 GCA_018207615.1 Philaenus spumarius
GATAACATCCGAACTGCTCCGGACGGAACCTAACGTCTCCTAATTGTAATACCAGCGCTTGACGATAAGATCTGAACTGCTCCAGACGGAACCTAACGTCTCCTAACTGTTAATACCAGCGCTTGACGATAAGATCTGAACTGCTACGGACGGAACCTAACGTCTCCTAATTGTTAATACTAGCGCTTGACGATAAGATCTGAACTGCTCCGGATGGAACCTAACATCTTCTAATTGTAATTCCAGCGCTTGACGATAAGATCTGCACTGATCAGGACGGAACATAACATCTCCTAATTGTTAATACCAGCGCTTGATTATAAGATCTGAACTGCTCCGGACGGAACCTAACGTCTCCTAATTGTTAATACCAGCGCTTAACGATAAGATCTGAACTGCTCCGGATGGATCCTAACGTGTCCTAATTGTTAATACCAGCGCTTGACGATAAGATCTGAACTGCTCCGGACGGATCCTGACGTCTCCTAATTGTTAATACTAGCGCTTGACGATAAGATCTGATTATCTGATTATTTGTTTATATTAATTCAAATCACAACAAATACATCATTTATACAAAATACTATTTAAACAACACACTTTATCTAGGCCTCCCTAACTATGCAGACATGGATTTTTAACTCAGTAAATGTGTACAATTATATGGACTATAAAACTATAGGAATATTTGTAAAGATTTTGTGTTTATGTATATTATTAAATATATTTAAAGAAAGATGCAAATATTATATTTTAATTGATTTTTTTTTTATATTGATAGATCAAATGATTTAGAAGTTATTAACATTATAGGCTATATTATTGATTGAAGTTGTAAACATAACCCCAAAGTATAATCTACGCTAGGTTTTGTTTGCGTATTACAGATGATGGGTGAAATCAGCTGTTATATTATTAAGTTAAACGAATAGTTATTTCTTCTTTAAATTTTTATAAACGAATATTTTGATGATTAAAAATTGTATTTATGTACAGTTTATAACCTCAAAGCAAATATTATAACGTATAATTATAACATACATTAGTTCTATAACTCATATTTAAAAAGAAATCAACTTGACAAGAAATGATTACGATTGAAGTTGTAAACATAACCTCAAACTAAAAAATACACTGGGTTTACAGATGATGAGTGAAATCAGCTGTTATATTAAATGTTACTCCACGTACAGTACACTCGCTTTTATAGGAGTTGATTAGGATGTAACATAGTTAGCCGAATTTTTGAAGAAAATAAGAGCTATTACACTCGACCCAATTTGAAAATTACTTTATAAATATATATCTGTTTTATTCCCGGATTGATAAGTGGTAGTAAATATGCTTCAAAATTTCTGATTTTTTGGTGAAAGGGTCCTAGTAGGATTCTTTAGATACACTTTTTTTGTTTTTCGATCGGATTCAAAATGGCGGAGTTATACCGATTAATCGTTTTTGGGTAGCAATTTAACGGTATATAAGTATATGGGTTTTTCCCACCTTGATAAAATGGTAGTAAATATGCTTCAAAATAGCTGAAATTTTAGTGGAAGGGTCCTTGTAGGATGTCCCGGACACTGATATTTTCATTTTTCGATTTTACACAAAATGGCGGGTCGTTTGATTCAAATCAAAATGGCAAAATTAGAGCGAGGAAAATTCATTATTTCTCCCTTTCATAAGCCCTTGTGCAGATTTTGAGCTATATCGTTCGAAAGGTAATTAAATTTACTACAATCCTGTGCAAAGGTATTTCAGGTACAGTCGCCGGAACAAAGAACAAAATTGATAGGAAGCTCCTGATAAATGATTTCTTCACTATCCGTGTAAAGTTTTTGCTCAATTTCTCCCACTCCTAAGCTTGGTGCAATTTTTGAGCTATATCGTTCGAAAGGTAATTAAATTTACTACAATCCTGTGCAAAGGTATTTCAGGCACAGTCCGCGGAACAAGGAAGAAAATTGATAGAAAGCTCCCGATAAATGATTTTTTCATTATAAATGTAAGGTTTTTGCACAATTTCCCCCACACATAAGCCCGTGTGCAGTTTTTGAGCTATATCGTTCGAAAGGTAATTAAATTTACTACAATCTTGTGCAAGAGTAATTCAGGTACAGTCCCCGGAACAAGGATCAAAATAGATAGGAAACTCCCGATAAATGATTTTTTAATTATCCATATCAGGTTTTTGCACAATTTCTCCCACTCATAAGCCCGTGCGCAATATTTGAGCTATATCGTTCGAAAGGTAATTACATTTACTACAATCCTGTGTAAAGGTATTTTAGGTAAAGTCCCCGAAACAAGGCACAAAATTGATAGAAAGCTCCGGATAAATGATTTTTTCATTATAAATGTAAGGTTTTTGCACAATTTCCCCCACTCATAAGCCCGTGTGCAGTTTTTGAGCTATATCGTTCGAAAGGGAATTAAATTTACTACAATCTTGTGCAAAAGTAATTCAGCTACAGTCCACGGAACAAGGAACAAAATTGATAGGAAACTCCCAATAAATGATTTTTTCATTATAAATGTCAGGTTTTTGTGCGATTACTCCCACTTATAAGCCAGTGTGCAGTTTTTGAGCTATATCGTTCGAAAGGTAATTAAATTTACTACAACCCTGTGCAAAGGTAATTCAGGTACAGTCCCCGGAACAAAGAACAAAATTGATAGGAAACTCCCGATAAATGATTTTTTCATTATAAATGTCAGGTTTTTGCGCGTTTACTTCCACTCATTAGCCAGTGTGCACTTTTTGAGCTATATCGTTCGAAAGGTAATTAAATTTACTACAATCCTGTGCAAAGGTAATTCAGGTACAGTCCCCGGAACAAAGAACAAAACTGATATAAATCTCCTGATAAATGTTTTTTGTATTATCAATGTAAAGTAATTACGCAATTTCTCCCACTCATAAGCCAGTGTGCACTTTTTGAGCTATATCGTTCGAAAGGTAATTAAATTTACTACAATTCTGTGCAAAGATAATTCAGGTACAGTCGCCGGAACAAAGAACAAAATTGATAGGAAGCTCCTGATAAATGATTTCTTCACTATCCGTGTAAAGTTTTTGCTCAATTTCTCCCACTCCTAAGCTCGGTGCAATTTTTTAGCTATATCGTTCGAAAGGTAATTAAATTTACTACAATCCTGTGCAAAGGTAATTCAGGTACAGTCCCCGGAACAAAGAACAAAACTGATATAAATCTCCTGATAAATGTTTTTTGTATTATCAATGTAAGGTAATTACGCAATTTCTCCCACTCATAAACCCAAGTGCAATTTGTGAGCTATATCATTCGAAAGACAATTAAATTTACTATAAACCTGTGCAAAGATATATTTGGAACAATTTCCGCAACAAGGAACAAAATGCATAGGAATCTCTCATTATATAATACTAGTTATTCCCTGATAAGAAAATTCGGCTATAGTAATGCGGCAGTGCTGCTTACGGTTTTTTTTTCTTATTTTAAAATTTCTTAACGCAAGTTTTTATTAGTTTGTGTGTGTTTAAACATGTGTTTGGTTCAGTATAGGCCTAACTTAAATATTACTTTGTACTAAAAGCTGTTTTCTTATTATAAAGAGATAATTTTTTAAATATTAAAAAAAAATGAAGGTAAAATGGTTCAAATCTCATATAGTTTCATGGGAAAATATTGCAATAAAAAATAATTTTAGGAGTAGGAATGTTTCTTGAAAGTTTGAAAATTGTCAGATATGGTGTTTCTGAAATACACGATTCAAATGATAATCCATTGATTTGTTTAATCTATACAAGTGGTTGTTCAAGCATATGACTAATTCTAGTATTACTGTATAATTATGAATTATGCCTCTTTTGAAAGCATAATATATAAAACATAATTATTCATCGAATATATAAAAGTTAATAACAGTCTAAATACAGTTTCATCAAACAGTGGATTGCAAATTATATTTATATTAGCTAAGTATTACTATACAAACGTTTTCCTACCTTACACGATTATCTCTGACTCAATACTGGCCTTAACTGCACTTGCGCGAAGCATCGCTTCAAGGCCACTGCAACTACAAGATTTCTGCAAGGCCATTGCAGTTATAAAGACACTCAGAGATAAATACACTCAGAGATAAATACTTGAATTAGTATCGAGTTATTAAGAAAACTCATTTATTAAATCCGTACCAACATTTTTGTTTTAATTTGGTATAATTTATACGAATGTGCATTAGTTAGAAGTTTTAGAACGTTTTATAGCCATCTGTAGACCTTTAAAAAATTACAGGGAGGAAAGGAATGATAATTATTATAATACCTCATATTACGGTTTTATCTATCGAAATAAATTAATTGATTCTAAAAAATTTTTGGCAAAAATACTTCTCAAAGTCATTAGTTTTGATTGAGGTTAGCCATAAGATACAATTAAGTTAAAATATTGAAGCTGGTAATACCATTGAAGAAAGAACACTATAAGAAGCGAAACCCCCATGTTATCAGAGGTAACACTTTTCAACAGTCGAAAAAGGCTAGTTGGGGTCGAGGCCAACAGGTACCGCCAGCAGCATCGCCGCGCGGAGTGTACCTTCTCTGTTGGGACTGTACCGTCGGTCGGTCGCGTCCATCGACCACATAAGACCAATAGATGGAGCATAGCTAGTCGGCCGGTGAAGCCGAGCTGTCCGCCTGACCAAGGCCGACTCTACTACAGGCCGGAGTGCTTCCCCCTTCCCCTAGCCGCTACGTC
Organism: Philaenus spumarius; assembly: GCA_018207615.1. NCBI lineage: Eukaryota > Metazoa > Arthropoda > Insecta > Hemiptera > Aphrophoridae > Philaenus > Philaenus spumarius. The sequence continues at coordinate 64,430 of JAGFPH010006205.1, forward strand.
ACAGTCTGGGTTGAACTCAGCCATGTAAGTGGAGCGCGCTTTCATTTACACGTTCCTGGACCTTTTTACAGTAATTTATTTATAATGAAACTTATATATTTGATTTCTGCATGAAATACGGAATTCAGCGATGTAAAAATCTTTTACTTAAGTAAATATTAAATAAATTACGTAAATAAATCTACTAATTACCATGCACGGTTTGCTTCCTATTGGGCAGGGAGGTAGTCCTAAGTAAAAACTTTGACTTATTAATAAAATCATATTGTATCTTATATTAGATCAGTATGTACATTTTGATAGATTTTACATTAAATTTTCATAAAAAGGTGAAAATCGATAAAAACTAAACTTTTTTACGATATGTACAGGTTGTTTAAAAAATGTGGACTAATAATTAATTCACCTACATATTTATTGTATTATTTACAATAAAAACTTCCAATAATCATAACTACTAAAAGGCTCCGTTTATCGTTTAGTCGAATTTTTTTTAGTAAATAATGTTTACCTCTAGAATGTTTTAACCATTGAATCCAAACTTGGACACGGCTAATTATTACGTCAAGACCAAGTTAATATAAAATAACTAGCCAAATCTAATAACCCATTTCAAAATTTTGACCATTTAAATATTTTTAATAATAATAACTCAAAAACCATACTTTTTTATAAAAAAAAAACAGCAAAATCTAATTTGTGCAGTCTTATTTTCTATCGAATCATTCGATTAGCATAACTGTAAAAGCTATTTGACAAAGGACAACAATTCAACTTAATAAATTTGTGAAATTTATGTATTGCCTTTGTTGATCTTGAGCCCGTTAAACTAATGGACATTGGACTTATTCTTATTTAATTATTTATGTAGGAATAATGCTCCCAAAAACAATTACTGTGCCACCTCTGTCTAAAAGCTTGCGCCAGTACACTTGAAAAGAACTGTGAAAGTGCCAGAAACCTCTGTCCGATATAGTGCACGTAGTATTTAAAAATAAATATAGTTTAAAAAAACTAAAAAACACGCTTTTATACATCGAACTAAAAATTGAAAAATAAATATAGTTTAAAAAAACTAAAAAAACACGCTTTTAGAGCATATCAAACTAAAAAGTTTAAAATAATTTTTCAAATAAGCTTAAAACAATAATAAACGATAAATACTAGCATTATTGTAAAAAAAACCTTGGGCGCTCGATGTAGGTCTACGAGAAATATGGACAAAGCGCCCCACGCTTTTTTTACAATAATGCTAGTATTTATCGTTTATTATTGTTTTAAGCTTATTTGAAAAATTATTTTTAATTTTTAGTTTGATATGCTCTAAAAGCGTGTTTTTTAGTTTTTTTAAACTATATTTATTTTTCACTTTTTAGTTCGATGTATTATAAAAGCGTGTTTTTTTAGTTTTTTTAAACTATATTTATTTTTTTATTTTTAGTTCGATTAATTATTGAAAAAAAAATTTGGCCGTGGACGGGATTAGAACCCACGATCGGTGAGTCTGGGGATTGACGTCAGCGACGACCCGCGCCTTAGACCGCTCGGCCAACGAATGAACTTGCGTAAGAGAGATATACTAACAGTAATAAGCCACTGGCTTTTAGTACAAAGGGGAGTTACTTACAAACATACAAGTGAAGCTAATATAAGCGTGTTAAAAATGTCCAATATTTTGCTCAATAACTATTCTAAAGTTAGAACAAACTTTTGTGACTCCAGGTTGTCAACGAAAAGGAAAGTGGATAAATTTAATTAACTTATAAAGACTACGTATATCACCATTTCACCACCAAAGGTAATTTTTGAGTTTAATAAAATATAATTGTATTTAGTTTAAACGTAGATTTTAATTTGTAAAAGAAATTTGACGTAAAATAAATTTGAGTGATCAATTATAATGTTTACGCTCTAATTATTATACTATAATTATTTTCTGTTACTTTTATAAAATATAAAACCTAGATAGCCTATAGCATAAAAACCAACTGCAATATATGTAAATTCGAAACTTACGTTATTTTATGTAGATAAAAAAGTGCTACACCACTTATAAACACGTTTTAGCATTAAGTGGTTTATTATTTAGTTAAGTTTAAATTTTCAGAGAAATAAGACGAAGGGTTTCGACAGTAGACCAGTTTAAAGCAGAGTATGTCGGGGCGCGCCGTATGTTTCTTACAGGAGTCACCGGCCTAGTAGCACTCTGACCGTGACGTCACGAATTCAGCGCTCCGGCCTGTAGTAGAGTCGGCCTTGGCCTGACCCAGACAAGATGGCGGCGGATAGGCATGACTCATCCTAGACGCGAGCGTCAACGCCAGTAGCTCTAGCCTTTGCTATTGTCATTCGCACAGGGAACCTGCCGAGATCGCTAACAAAATTAGGCTGCATCATTACTCAAAAACAATAACCGAAACCATGCACAAAACAAAGTTAAGGAATCACCTTTCAAAAACAATTACATTTATGGGCCAGTGAACATGTTGGTGAAATAGAATTGTACAAATTATTTAATGTTTGTAATCCATATTCAACAATCAAACTTGTTTGTATTCACTAATAATAGTAGCACTTCTGTAAGATTATCATTATATTTCGAACCTTAAAAATAGTATAAATATTTGTATATTAGTAGCCCTATGTTTCACTTTCAAACTTCATTATAATCACCAATAAAAAGAACTATATTATAAAATTTTGAACACAAAGAAAATTAAAATCTTTTCATGTTATTAGGCTATATACAACTATGTGATTTGATTCTATCCAATATTATATTCTTTGCTCGATTAGTGTTCACATACTATAGATTTTCAACTTTTACTACTTTACATTGTGAAAATAAACTTTTAAAACATATTTTTTCATTGTCTTTATATCCTATATTTTTTCAATATAACATTAATTTATGTACGACAATTTCAGGTAATGTAAGAAAAGATTTTATTTTCAAAGTATTTTCGGATCTCTACCCACTTAATTTTAATATCATGTCAATAGATACTAAACAATTTGTATTAAATAATGCCAGGCTTAATTAATGCTTTTCAGTACAATCAATATTTCTAGTCCACTAATTAAAAATGTATGACAATATCTAAAATGAAAAAAATTAATTGAGACGCCATAAAATATTAAACGGTATTTCAGGAATGAAACCTTTCCCGTTAAAGTAAAAGACAAAAACTAAACTTTGTTTATTGATATAGTATTAGTAATATACTAGTTATCACAAAAATGTCATTACAGTAGTTGTTAATACAAATATACATGCAGTATCTACAACGAATTTGCCATACCAACACTTGCAGGTCGATGGGCGGAACGCTCTTTCCGCAGCGGCAAAACTTTTTATCTTTAACTGAGTTATCTACGAAACTAAAGGAGCAAATTAATTAGTAAAATTCAGTTCTAAGCTAAAATTTCCACCGTTTTTTAACGTACCTGACCAAAAAATAAAAAAAGTAGTAACAATCGAACTTTTTTATGTCATGATTAAAAATGTAAATAAAAAGTTAAAGTTATTTTTGTGTTAAAAGGTCTAAAGTAGTTTTATTTGATTTTTAATTCCTTTCATTAGCACCCACAACTTGTCAACTTGACACTTGCGAAGTTTCAAAATTGTAACTTTACTCTAAATATGTTAAATCACAGGTTGAGTGAAACGAAAGCATTGACATAATTCAAAGTTTATGTCTTTCTGACCCAGACAAGATGGCCGACCTGGCTTCACCCGCTATAGTGTTAGCTTTATAGGCATTCTCTATCTATTGGTCTTATGTGGTCGAAGGTCGCGTCCTCGTTTGTGAAGTTACTCTAATGGGTCGGATGTTTGGAAATTTGTAATTTTTATTTGTGATAGAGAACATTAATTAACATTATTTTTTTTCATTAGTTCTAAAATTAACATTTTACTTTTTAGTTTTACTTTTAAAAATTCAGCATACTCCGTAGCAATTTCATCTGTAGTCTAATTTTTATTTATATAAAGCTAAAATTTGAAAAACCTGTTCTTTTAGTGTACTTTCAAGTTCAAAGAGTTTACCTGGTTTTAGAAGTGCATTTATATTAAATCTTAAACTTTAAATTTTGTATGCTTGGTTTCAAGAGATTTGTAATATTATATTTGTGTGTATGTTGTTTTCCAATGTATGTATGTATGTGTCAGGGGCGGATACAGGATTTAATTTTGGGAGGGGTCATAAGAAGTCGAAAACAATATTTCCGAGAATTTAACAACAACTGTTCTGGGGCATTATAATATATATATATATAAACTCTATGAAATAGCTTTTTATTGCATTTCTAGGACATAAATATTGTCTTGAAAGAGCAAGAGTTTCTTGCAGATTAAAGAATAAAATTAACACTAATCATTGAAGAGTTAACAGGATACAGGAACGGTACTAAAATCAATAACTTCACAACACGATCATTAAATCCACTTTGTTTCACTAAATTTAAAACAGCATAACAACAAGCTTTTACGTAATGAAGTCATAGAGATCCATACGGTGGGGGCTCCGTAAAACAATTAGCCCAACCAATAGAGATTTTTCTTTTTTATTGAATTTCAGTTTTAAAATTTGTTATAAAATAAAAAAACATATCATGCAAGGAATTTTTGCGCATATTTATAAACAAAAATAACAATATATTTAGACTTTTTGTTGATATTATAAAAATTTATGCATGGATCACGATATTTCCAACGGAACATTTGTAGAGAATTAAAAAAAACCTACAAAATGGTTTTTGAAAACCCCGATCGGACCGAGAAAAGTCGGAAAACGCTTAAAAATTACTATCCAAAAGTTCATATCTTTGTTAATTTATAATACTGTATTTATGGCAGATCTTTCGGAGTATGTGTATTTAAAACATTCGGAAGATAAAATTTGTCGCATTAATAGTTTTTGCACAATTGCAGTATAAACAATTTAGACAATTATCTTGCATAATGCGGAGGAGAAGAGAACGGCAGGCTGCTGTTTCCGACACTACCACTGCCTCTCTTGCAAATTTACCATCGGCGTCCCTAGCAAATTTACGCGTTTTGCGCTATGTTCAGAAGCATTTTTATCATACTTTATCAACCTTAAAAAAAATCAAAGAGATAAGAATTGTAGATTTTAATTTCTACTTTCAGAATCCGTTTGGTACATTTAAATCGGGCTAATTTACCTTACCTATGCTAATTGTTTACATTACGCTCGCTCATTCCCTTATGCGAACAATAAGCGTACACCTAGTTATGGAACACCCAGTATAATAATTTCGTAGTCTATGTGTACCATACTTTGCTTTGAGTTATTTTAGTTGTTGCTTACGTGATCGATTGTAAGTTTTTTGTAATAATACGAGTATGAAGATTATTATTATTTATTTATTTATTTGTGGTTCCCCCCCCCCCCCGTTC
>JAGFPH010006205.1:69951-83012 GCA_018207615.1 Philaenus spumarius
CCCCCCCCCCCCCAGTTCAAAATAGTGACCATAATACTAAATCTTTCGGAGCGTTTTAGCAAAACTGTCACAAGTATTGCCAGTAAAACAATACTTTTTATAAGCTTTAAATATCCCAAAAGCTGTACTGAACAATCTAATACCTTATTTGAGAACGGCTGAAATTATACGTTTGGTGTGAAAACATAATTGTATTGCTATTTTACCTAAGTTTTTGCATATTTAGTTTTAAATATTTTACCCATTTTGTCCGATTTTATGAAATAAAGTGTTTATTTGTTAATTACTGTTGCATGCATATTTAACATTTACCTTGTAGGCCTATGGGATATTTTTTCAACACAACAAGCTTTTATAATATTTCACAGTAATAGATTATCAAATCAAATTCAGGAAAACCCTATGTTCAAATAATATTAATTGGAGATTTAAGATAATTTTTATACGGTATTTGACATAATTTTTGCATTGTTACAAAAAGTCATTTACTAATTAAAATTGTTTTTATATTCATTAAAAATAAATATTAAATTTATGCCACACCTTATAAATGGGTTATTAAAAACATTACCAATAATAAATCATTGTTCAACAGTACTGTAAATATAGTTGCAACGTGCGCAAAATATTGAAACATGTACTTGCTCCCTCCACAACGAAAACTAAATTCTCTTCGTTGGGGATGATGAAAAGGAGAATTAATTGAAAGTAGTTTGTACAAGGCAGTGCAAGAGGCCGCGGTCTGGTGGTGCGGCGAAATTTAAACTCTGTCTATAATGTCAGTTTCGTCTCGGGCGCTGCAAAAGACTGGTGGCGCTCCGAGTGGTTTCGATGTGAACTACCACGCAAGCGTCCGCTTAAAACCCATTAGGTTTCGCTTCTTATAGTGTTGTTTCTTCAATGGTAATACTTATGTTTTAAATACACCTGTTAGTTGTAATTTGTTCAATAGAAAAATTGGGAAACATCTTTGATTTCTTTTTAAAATTGCTTTTACAGCTCTTTAAGAACAATAGATAATATGCTGCTAGTTAGTCTATATTGTACGATTAAAATAATAATTGTGCCGTTTTTAAAGAAACCCCTGCCAGCACACTTCTTAAATAACGTCAGAGAACTGCGAGTGGTTGACAGCCCCTTACTCCATATATGATCACGTGACTCTTCCGCAGTGCTACAAGCCTTATCTTACAGAGGACAATTAGACTTCTTGCTTCGACGTACCAAATAACACAAAAGGCGTTTAAGAATGTAAGGTATTAAATATTAGCAATACGAATTCTACATGCCTTGTAAATAATAGTTTGATGTAGTTAGGTTCAAACAATGTTACGCCAAGACCAGTGTAATTAAAAGCGCGTTCTTACTAAATGAAACCAACATAATCTGAATCCAGGTAAAACCACATTTCAAATTATTTTGTTGTAACATGTTTTTTTTCGCCATATTTTACAATATTAATAATTTCACATGTAACCTTGATTAATTCAAAATACGTAAATTTATAATCATCCCCCTAATGTTGGTTCAATAGCCATTGCTTGGTGGCAAAAGTAAAGCAGTTACTCCGATTGACAATGTCACTATATGCTGCAAATTTCCTTGAAATAATCTTCAACCATTGCTACAACTTCACTTCAAACATGTTTAAACTTCAACCAGAGTAATTCTTAATGTCATCTGTTTAAATATTCTTCTTAGAACTTAACAGAATTAATATCAGTGTCTTATTTCAAAACGAACGTTTCGCCAGCAGTGAATCTTTTTTTAAAATGCCATAATTAATAAACTGTCATAGCTGTAATTGTAAATGTACTTACGTGTTGCGACGGAAATTAGCCAGTCGCAAGGCGCTAATTTGACTTGCTAATTAGAACCACATAAAATTAAAAGTTAACGAATTTAAATTATAAAGACGGCATGAGAATCAGAAAATTAAAGCGTAAATAAAAGAAAGAATAAGTTTTTGACGATATATGAATAGTTTCAGAGTTATTAAAGAAATTAGTTAAACGTTTTATCACTCTGAATAATAACAGACAGAAGCGATATGAATTGTACTAAGTTAAATCGACAAGATGGGACAAGAAAATTTCTGTCGAAAACGGCAAGAGTTTGTCAGCGTCTACTTGTTGCTAGGCAGATCTAAAACCATGTTAAATTTTGATAATTATAAATGTTGTATATTATTTTAGTTAATTAAAAAGAGGGGAAAAAGACAAATAAAACAGTATAAAAAGTTATTTAATAGAGTAATTAATTTAGGAGTTATAGTACAAAAGGTGAGACCAAAAAATTAAAAATTGTTTGTGTCGAATAAATTCAAAAAAACTAATTAGGCCTAATAGAGACCTAATAAGGCCTATAAAGAAATAGCCAAAATTCGTTTCAAAATAAAAATAACTTATTAACAAAAAAGGGATTTAAAGTCATTCTTTTGCCTAAAAAGGCCTATAACTTCAAAAAATAAAGTTAAATTCGAAAAATGGAAAAGGGGGAAAAATCGACAGAATAACAAAAGGTAATTATGCAAGGTTTAGACAAAAAATCATAATTAAAATTAAATTAAATAAATAATAAAAATAAAGAACTTTAAAATTAAACAAAAGGGAGAAATAATTAGTATATTCTGTAATAAATAGCAGAACAGGTTAGTAAATAGATAAATGCATTGTAATATCACTTGAGATGTGAGAAAGGTAATATTGGGGGGGAATCAAACACCAAAATCGTCAGCGCAAAATTAGGCTTCCGAAAATCAACCATAGCGGGAGAACCAAACAAGATAAAATAAATCCAAAAACATATTCATTCTTTTGGGAACCAAACGAAGAGGATAGGAAGAAGAAAATTCCAAATTTGATAAAATTCACGGAATTGAATTTCAAAATTCAATGAAAACTTGCGAATCAAATAACACGGCGAAAAAAGGGCGTACGACTTCAATTCAAAGGGCTACGTGATCAGAAGGTCGTCATACACAATATGAGACCAACAAAACCAAAATTGGGCCAAGGACAAGAAAGTTACGGCAGTTTGAAACTTTCAAAGCAAAATCGCAAAGTTTTCAGGAATCAACAGCAAAAGTAAACAGTAACGAGAAAATCTTCCAATTAGGAGAGGGGCGAGAGCCTACAGTCGGAAGACCTGTCGAGTTAGTTCAGTTTTGGATACCAGACCGTCACCACGTACTTCAGAGATCCTAGAAGGGCTTTCCAAGAGACTAGCTGAGGGAACGACCGCAGTGGAATACTCGCAAGAATAGCGGACATTGGGCGTCATCAGCATAAGTCAGAGAGGGTAAATCTTGAAGAAAATCGAGGCGAGGACCTATCTAACTAAACTCCGGTCAAGAGTAACGGGCCGAAAACCGTACTGCCATTGGGACTTAACTGGAACTAGGAGGATTCCGGAGGACCAACACCACCAGGATTGGGAACCGAAGACAGAACATCTTGTTTGTTGTAAGTAACAGATTATCAAGTTGTTTTCGAGTCTAGGTAAATTTTAATAAATTAAATTAATAAAATAAAGTAAATTCAGGGGAAAGAGTAAGAAAAGTAAAATCATTTTAATAATAATTAACTCACATCTCACAGTGGTAAATATCGATGGAAATTCAATTATAAATATATATTCATTTTATCCATTGTATTTTGTGTTGAAAACGCAGTTGCGTAAATTTAATATATTAATTTTGTTCAATAAATTGTTTATTTCTTGAAAGAGTTGCTAAAATCATTCATAAAATTAGTACAATACCATAAATCATTAAGTGCTCTAATTATAAGGATTCAGGTGAGGCAAAAGTGTTTTCTGATCAAAACAAGTATATCTCCACCGGGGACGACCTCGAGATCGGAGTTAGAAAAAGAGCTAGTGTACAAAAGAGAAAACAAAACAAAAGTTTTCTAAATTTTAAAAAAGAACCGGAAATTAAAGAAAACAATTTCTAATTCTTGCCATCGCATTAACCACTCAAAAAGGGTCATACGGGCAGGTACAAGTTGACCGAATTTCAAAAAGAATCAATAAATAAAAAGGTAAAAACAAAAGGTAAAGAGGAGAGACGAGTAAAGAAAGTAGGTGAAAGGTGGGAGAGGGTGGTGCGTGGCAGTGTGTAAGATTATTTGTTAATGCATAATAGGGTGGTGAGCTAGCTAATTTTCGTACTCCAGGCCTCCAGGGCCTCATTTCCCAATTAAATCATATATATATATAAATATTTATATATTATGTTTATTATTTATAAGTGACGTCAAACAAATTATGTAAACTAAATTTATTTGATTTATACTTATTTATTTTCTTCAAATATTTTTTTTATAAAATACAAAAGAACGTCGGCCAACGATAAAAAAATTATATTTTATTGTTTACCTGTTTATGATATGTAGCCTCTTATATGGATATTTCTAATTTTGGTACCATTGGTATTACTGTGATATACAACTTGTATATGTGTAAACTGGACGTTATAAGTTTACTTGTCTTTTGGGTTTGCAGACTGTATATTCTACACTAAATGTATTGTAATTATTAATCGTGGGGAGGGATTTTTCTTTTGCCTTTTTTTATAATAAGGGAGTGTTAATTTTCTTTAGGGTATAAAAGAGGGAATTTTATCAATATTTAAGTTGTAATAAGGACGTATAACGTTTTATAAGGGCATATTCATTTTTATTATTTGCTAAACAATAAATCAATCATTGGTCATTATATGTGCAGTTCGCTTAATTTCACCTAAACAAGTTAATTGTATTTCGTGGTGTACTAAGAGCATCTGACCAGTTTGGTGACCTTACAACTGAGGTAAGATTTTTTTTATTGACTTGTGTAGTCGTTAGGGTACCGTATGCATTCCAAGTTTTTCTTTTTGTAGACTGCAACATAAAAAAATTTGAAAAGAACCGCACAAAAACAGCTGCCAAATTGTCACTGTCATCTTGAAAGTCAAAAGGGTGAATAAAACACATGAAACACTGAAATTACCGCAAATATTAACAAAACTACAACAGCTTTACACCTTTAATATTTTTTTTTTTTTAAATGTAACCAAACTACGAAATACATAACTAATTGTAATAAATAGTCTGTCACAGTTTTGTAAGTGTTTGCACTTTCAACACAAGTATTGCCTAACTAAAAATGTTAGAGAAACATAACATTTTTTTAAACAAAATTTAATACATTTGTTTCTTGAAGGGGATAAGTAGTTTAAATGATTGCTAATAACAAAACAAAGTTGTTGAAAATCTGGTTACTAACATTTCTTTTGTTATGAATCTCGTCGTCAGCATTCAATACTTACTTTCAAGACACAAGAAAACTTTTTAATTGTAGTTACAATAAAATTCTAAACACGTTGCAAAGTCTGTTACGATATCTTTTGCCATTTAATTAGTTTACTGCCGCTGTCATTTGCAAAAAACAGGTGATCCGGATAGTCACGTGTAACAATATACCTATCCACTTTACAATTTTAAACTAAACATATTTACTGTAAACACAATACCGAGGTGAAGTTCTTCTCTCCCAAACAATAGAGGGTGAAGACATTGTTGTTGAAACTGCTTCACGAATAAAAATGGTTTTTTAAGACATATTATTACTTCTGTCATATCTAAAGACAAATAACTCTATTGAAATTTCGCATGTTACTAAAAATATGATTTAAAATTTTAACCAAAAACATTTTAAAAAACTTGATACAATCTTTTGGTAAAACATACGAATTATTTAAACAAATTATAGTGCCTGAGAAAACACTTTTCTCCAACTAAAATTTGCAATAACCTTACTACGGCTACTTGACGAAAATGGTAGAAAATATTGTTCAAATTGATTCCATATCCAATGTTTTAGGCATACCCTACTAAAGTATGATAATTGAGCATAGAGGGCTGGCTAAGGTTGTACAAAGTTTACTTGCGTTATAATATTCATAACTCCATACAACCTGTAGTACCTTTACTTCACTCTAAGCTATTCACAACCTTTGCTATCACACAATACCCTATATACTTGAGTAAAGGTGAAATGAAGCAATTAAAAATTCAGCAGACTTATTGGTTTGACTATTTATCTATTGCTGTTGCAATAAGTCAGGACTATATTTATAATACTAACTCGGATTTATGAATAAAACTGTGTAAACAATTTTGACGGGGTGCGTTTCACTAAGATTTTGAATAACGGCTTGGATATATTTAAGCACCAATAAATAGAACAACATCTAATAAAATACCAATAAACACACTATCTAATAAAATATCAATTAATAAAACAAAACAAACAAAAAAATATCAAATGAAGACCCATCTAAAAACACTACCTAATAAAACACTATATAATATAACATTATCTAATAAAATACTATCCAATAAAACATTATCTAATAAAACACCATCAATAAAGCACTAATTAATGCACCACTATCCAATAAAACACCATCCAATAAAACACCAACAAAAAACACTATCAATAAAACACCATCTAAAAAACACCATTTAAAAAAACACCATCTAATAAAACACTATCTTATAAAACAACACCTAATAAAACACCATTTAATAAAACACCATCTGAAAATACCATCTAATAAAACACTATCTAATAAAACACTATATAATATAACGTTATCTAATAAATCCAATCCAATAAAACATTATTTTATAAAACACCATTAATAAAGCGCCAATTAATACACCACTATCCAATAAAACACCATCTAACAAAACACTGTCAAATAAAATACCATATAAAAAACACCATCTAAAAAACACCACCTAATAAAACACCATCTAAAAACACCTTCTAATAAAACACTATCTTATAAAACACCACCTAATCAAACACCATCTAATAAAACACCATCTAAAAAAACACCATCTAATAAAACACTATATATATAATATAACATTATCTAATAAAATACTATCCAATAAAACATCATCTAATAAAATACTATCTTATAAAAAAAACCACATAATAAAACATCATCTAATAGAACAACATCTAAAAAACACCATCTAATAAAACACTGTCTAATCTATATTTTTTTGTATTATATAAATCTGAAATACCACTGACTCACTCACTCATCACAGGATCTCGAAAACCATACTCCTAGGAATCTGAAATTTGGTACACATATTGCTCATAGGTTCTAAAGGCGCACTAAGAAAGGATTTTGAAATATTTCGCGTTTTAGGGTTGAAACAACCCCTAAAACCATAAATATTGTTTGTTTTATATCTCAAAAACCATATGGCCTAGGAATGTGGAATTTAGTACACACATTGCTCATAGGCCTTAGATTTGAATTAAGAAGGTATTTGAAATATTTCTTGTTTCAACAATCCAAAAAAACTAGAAATATTGGTTGTTTTATATCTCAAAAACCATATGGCCTAAGAACGTCGAATTTGGTACACATATTGCTAATAGGCCCTAGAGCTGCACTAAGAAAGGATTTTGAAATATTTCGCGTTTAGAGCTTCCTTAGGAATCTGAAATTTGTCATTTATTAATTTTAAGAAAATATTTAAATGCGTAAAGCTGATAAATTTTATCCCAATCTATTATAGTTCGTTATTAAAGCGTATATTAAAGTCGTTATCTGTTTGATCTGCAAAATCCAGCTAAGACTGTGATTTACCAGTATGTAGATTTAGCGGTTGAAAAAGAAGACGCTCTTCACTCTGAATTCATTATTTTTAATTGATTTAAATTATTCAGCAAACATACCTTGACAAAGATGATTGACGGTCAACCAATTAACAAAACATACCAAACTAATTGCAAATACATTTAATAATTCATTTTCGTGAAATAAAAGATGAAATAAAATGAGGGAGAAATATTAAAATTATGTAACATAGTGATGCAAAACAATTCCCTGTATCGAAGCACAGGTATTCAGCTATATAATATAACATTATCTAATAAAATAATATCCAATAAAACACCATCAATAAAGCACCAATTAATACAATACTATCCAATAAAACACCATATAATAAAACACCAACAAAAAACACTATCAAATAAAACACCATTAAAAACTCCATCTAATAAAACACCGTCTAATAAAAACTACCTTATAAAACACCATATAATAAAACACCATCTAAAAAACACCTTCTACTGAAACACCATTTAAAAAAATCATCATCTAATAAAACACCATCTAATAAAACACTATCTTATAAAACACCACCTAATAAAAAACTATCTAATAAAACACCATCTAAAAAACACCAAGTAATAAAACACTATCTTATAAAACACCAAATAATAAAACACCATCTAAAAAACACCATCTAATAAAACATTATCTGATAAAACACCATCTAATAAAACATTATCTAATAAAACACCATCTAAAAAAACATCATCTAATAAAACACTGTCTTATAAAATACCACCTAATAAAACAACACCTAATAAAACACTATCTAATAAAACACCACCTAAAAAACACCATCTAATAAAACACTATCTTATAAAACACCAAATAATAAAACACCATCTAAAAAACACCATCTAATAAAACACTATCTTATAAAACACCTCCTAATAAAACATTATCTAATAAAACATTATCTAATAAAACACCATCTAAAAAAAACATCATCTAATAAAACACTATCTTATAAAACACCACCTAATATAACACTATCTAATAAAACACTATCTAATAAAACACCATCTAAAAACACCACCAATAAAACACTATCTAGTAAACACCATCTAATAAATTTCCATCTAGCAAAACATTATCTAATAGAACATCATATGATTGAGGCCCCACTGACTATAATGTTTTTGGGGTTTCTTGTTTTATTTATGATATTTTTAATTATTTGGCATTTTCTTTACAACCACAAAGAGTTAGTAGTTCAATAGCTTAAGAAATTAATACTGGTACTAACTAGACAGTTATTTATTAGGTAACAGTAAATGGTTGTAAATTAGTTATTAAATGGTTTATATTTATTTTTCTAAGTATGATTATTGTAGCATTTACCAACTAAACTAACTTATAACATTTATTGTTTACACTTAATTTTTCAAATGGTGATAAAATATGTTTGTTAAAATAATGATTATAGAGATCAATACTATTTTCTCTTTGTATTTAATTTTTTATTTATCACTAAGTTGCAGTAGATTTGAGCTAGTTTTATGTGTTCCTCACGTTATATATTTAAATTTTATTCCGCAATGGTATTTAAAATTTCTAAACTATATCTAGCTAGCTGAACAGCACTATACCCGTGCTGCGCTACTGTGTTTTTGCATCATTGTGTTACATACATATAATATTTTTCTCTCTGTAAAAGATTTGAATTAATCTTTTATTTCACGAAAGTTAATTATTACATGTATTTTTGTTTGTATTGTGTCTTTACTATGCGAGTGCATAGATTTATGACAGTTCTAAACAGCTTGCGGCTTTTAACATTTTACATTTAGAAGGTAACCTTCATACTGACTAGTTATAACACTTTTACGGGTTATGTTTATTTTGCTAAAACTTCTTTGTAGACAACATTCTTCGTTCGCCGCTCCGGCTGCAGAATTACCAGGTTATCAGGAGAGCTTACATTTTACTAAAGTAATGGCTATATAAAGGTGTCATTCTCTCATTTTATTCCTTAGATGCAAGTAATTGAAATGCAAATGGCTTTTCTTTTTTTGCATACCTTATAAATAATATGTACCAAATTTCAGCTATCTAGCTTTATATATATTAATAGAAATTATTCCATATATATAGTTGTAGTAACCCCAATTTTACCGTAAGTAACTTACTTAGTCCATAGGTAACGAAAATGAGTTTGGTTCGTTTTTTCTTAGTACCATTTAAGAAATAAGTGTAATAAATTTTAGCTCTCTATGTTAAAGAAAAGTATAAAATTATTATTTATTGTTTTACGGGTATTTTTTTAATTTTCACCCTTAGGCGAAAATAATCGAAATTTTTCAATTTACCTCTTATCAAACAAATGTGTCAATCAACAGTTCTTTAGCTTCATGGAAAGAATACGAATTTATTTTTATTGTAAAAGGACTGTCACCCCCCATTTCACTCATTAGACGCATATATTTAAATTGCATATTTTATTATTTCTTTACTATACAGCACTTATAATTAATATTTATTGTTTTAGGGATTGTTATCACATTTTTAGGCTTTAGCAGAATGTGTCAAAAAGTCAAAGTGGTTTATTTTTTTATATGAATCACGTAAGAAATAAATGTACAGAATGCCAGCACGCTAACTTTAAGGAAAGTATTTATTGTTTTAAGGGTTGTTTCAAATATTTTAAATTCTTTCTTAGTGCACATCTAGCGCCTATGAAAAAAAGTGTACCAAATTTCACGGTAATCATTTATTATTTATAGTTTTAGGGATTGTTACTAAATTTTCACCCCTTAGAAGAACCTGAAAAAAATGTAAAACTGGTTTATTTGTTATATGTATCTTGTAAGAAATAAATGTGCAAAATTTCAACTCTCTAACAATAAGGTAAGTATAAAAATGTATACATATTTATCGTTTTTAGGGGTTGTTATCACGTTTTCACCCCTTAGCAGCACCTAACAAAATGTAAAACTGGTTTACTTTTTATATGTATCTTGTAAGAAATGAAAAGATTACACAATTTCAGCTTTCTGGCTTTAAGTAAAGTAAACCAAACAATATTTATTGTTTTAGGGGTTGTTTTAACCCTTAAAGGCCAAATATTTTAAAATTCTTTCTTAGTGCGTATGATCAATAAGTGTACCAAATATCAAGTTCCTAGGTGGTATGGTTTTTGAGATACTGAGATTAGTCAGTGAGTGAGTGAGTAGGTTCTTGATTTTATATAGATAAGGGAAGTATAACAAACAATATTTATTATTTTAAGGGTTGTTTCACTTCGCACTCCAACCCCGTTGGAACATTCTATACACATAATCATGTTATGTTTTCTTTATAATAAAGGTGTTGGATTATTAATAACCCCAAAACTAAGGTGGTAAATAATGTTAAATGTTCAAATTAAATTATTTCGTATTTTGAACAGCAGCTACAATAATGGTTAAAATAAAAAGCAAGGCTCAGTAGACCTTAAAAACCTAATCTAAAAGTTAGAAATACAAAAATAATTGCTTCAAAGTTGGAAACATTTTGTTAAATCACTAAGTTAGATAATTGTAATTTATTTCATTTTCTTTCATCTTTTATTTCACGAAAGTGAACTATTACATGTATTTTGAATTAGTTTGGTATTTATTTTTCACTGGTGGTCCGTCAATCGTCTTCATCACGTTATGTGGACCGAATAAATTTCAAAATTAAAAACAAAGAATTCAGAGTAAAGAGCGTCTTCTTTTGACTATTCGCTAAATCAAAACACTGGTAAATCACAGCTTAGCTTTACGTTGCAGATCGCCCGGATATGAATCCATAGATCGGGATAGTTTTGATCAGCTTACGTCTTTAAATATTTTCTTAATATTAATGAGTGTCAAATTTCAGCTCTCTAGCTTTAAGGAAGGGATATTAATTAATATTTATTGTTTTTAGGGGTTGTTATCACATTTTCACCCATTAGCAGAACGTAACAAAATGTAAAACTGGGTCATTTTTTATAAGTATCTTGTAAGAAATAAATGTACAAAATATCTAATTCACCTTTAAGGAAAATATCAAAATGTATATTTATTGTTTTTATGGGCTGTTATCACATTTTCACAGCTTTGCAGCAAGTAACAAAATGTAAAACTTGTTTACTTTTTATATGTGTTTTTAAGAAATAAATTTACAAAATTTAAGCTTCCTAGCTTTAAGGAAAGTACAGCAAACAATATTTATTATCATACACATCATACAATCATCCATACACTAATTTCAACAAAAATCTGGTTCCACTTCATATTTGCAAAAAAGGTAGACTTTTGAACGCCTTAGAAGAATTCGAAATTTATAAGGAGTTTAATAACAATCCGTCTAAATTATTAAACGATCAGCTGAATTTTAAAAGTAATAGTTTATATGACACAGCCCTAGGCTATTCTAAACCGGTTTTCTAACTACAGTACTATATTTCGTTTTACAGTTTACGACAGTGTACCATGGACCACACTACGACCGACACGATGAAAATTGTCCGGCACAATTATGTTTCTTAAAAGTGTTGTAACTGTGGTGTTTTTGTGTGTTTTTTAAACGTGTTATGTGTTTTATTGTGTAAGTGTACTTGACAATGGGCTTGCGGTCTCGAAACGCGTCGTAACATTCGAACGACCAAAAAAGTCACAAGACGGAACATTAAAAGGTAATATTTAATATTATTATTAATATATCATCCTATATAATAATATTTATTATTTTAATGCCAAATATTTTAAAATCCATTTTTAGTACGCCTCTAGCGTCTATAAGTAATATGTGTACCAAATTTCACGTTCCTTGACGGTATTCAATTAATAATAATAGTTTTAGTGGTTTTTGTACATTTTCACCCCATAGCAGAACGTGATAAAATTTAAAACTTGTTTATTTTTTTATATTTATCTTGTAAGAAATTAATGTACACAATTTCAGACTACCCTAATAACTTCAAGGAATGTTTCTTAGTGTGTCTCTGGGGGCCTATGAGTACCAAATTTCACGTTCCTAGGTGGTAGGGTTTTTGAGATACTGTGATGAGTCAGTCAGTCAGTCAGTCAGTGGTATTTCACTTTTATATAAATAGATTAAATGTTCCCGCACGATTGTACAGTCTAGCTGCAGTTATAAAAGGGGTTTGAAATCCCTTGTGGTCGTAAACATACATAATATAAACACATTTTTTCAATAACACAATTTTATAAACAAATTTGAGATGTAAGCAAAGTTTAAAAATATGGTAAAACGTAGATATTAAAATTAATAAAGACAAAAAAAATCAACAATCGAACTAGTTGGAGCTTTAAATACACAAAGCAGTGAACGTCTGAACAACATTCAGTTTTTGGAAATTAAATTTAAAACCATACATCTTATACATTTATTTTTCAGGTAA
>JAGFPH010006206.1:0-14528 GCA_018207615.1 Philaenus spumarius
CTTTCAAGTCTATTTTGTAATTTAAGAAATATTTACGATGTAATCCTGATCCTTAAATATGTTTTAATGTATCTTTTCAAGACTATTTAGACTACTAATTTATAAGAAATATATAGGATGTGAAATAGTTAATTAGGCATTTTTTAATGTGTTTTTTCAAGACTACTTTTTAATTTTTAAGATTGTCGGCTTTTGATGCAGTTGACCACGAGGTGTTGTTGAAAAGGCTGAGGGGTTAAGTGTAAGGGGAGTGGTTCATAGGTGGTTTACTAGTTATATACTAAATCGTACACAATGGTGTAAGAATGGGTGGGTTTATTAGGAGGGAATTAATAGTCCCAAGTGGTGTTCCTCAAGGTACTGTCCTTGGTGCATTGTTATTTCTAATTCATATTAATGGGCTCTGTACAGGCCAATTCAAGGGAGAATTAACTGCCTTTGCATATGATGCTGCTTTTGTATACAGTGGTAGGGACTTGGAAACTGTTAGAAGGGATCTTGATCAAGATCTACTTTCTATACGCTGGTGGTTTACACAACACTATATGGTGCTCAATAGTAAAACAAAATATATCATTTGACCTGAAAAGACTCTAACTTTGACCATAAAGTTCTGTATCATTTGTTGTAATGAACAAGAGAAAATAGATGTAATCGTAGATATGTGAAGTAGGTGGTGTAAGACTTTTAAAATACCTGGGGGTTAATTTGGATTGTAGAATCAGATGGAAATACCATGTCAAGGAATTAAACAGCAAATTATTGACAATATTAAAATACATAAATTACCCAAGATAAGTTTGTGATTATAAATTATTAAAGATTATATACTTTGCACTTGTTCATTCCAAGTTGAGTTACGGGGCGTGTTGGTTTGGGGCGATACATCCACATTAATGCCCGTCATAGTAACACAAAAACACATCAAATCAATGATCTTTAGATCAAGGACTGATAGCTCTGAGACATTATTCAGACAGTTGGATATATTATCTCTTTGTAGAGTTTATGTTGGGACGGTATTGAAAATGGTTTTTAAAAACAAAGTGGCTGTGGTCAAATCTTCAATCATCTTTTTACGTAGAGAAAAGTTCTTATTATTTTTTTTTGCACTTTGTTGAAGGTAAACAAAAAATTGGCTTTGCTTACAGGGTTGTCTAATTTCTGTTTTTTGAACTCAGTTGACATTTTATATAAAGTATTATTAATATGTTATGTATTTAATTAAATTATATTGACCAATAAAACACTTATGTATAGTAGGATGAAAGTAGATATTATCTTATGTATATAATTTTATATAAGTTTATATATGTATATATAAAAATAGAAAAATGTATCTTTAAAGTGGAAATAAAATTCTTAAAAACAAATTCAATCCATTCAAAATATTTATCCAATAACCCAGTTCCTTAAATATGTTTTAATGTATCCTTGCAAGGCAATTTTGTAATTTGTAAGAAATATTTAGCCTATTATAGGCCTAAATATTTACATTTATTTATTGTAGGCCTTTTGGTTTATTGTACATGGATGAAAGATGTCATTCCAAATATGTATCCAAAATTTGGGTTCAATATACAGGGTGATCAACTCAAGATGGCCACCATTGGGATCTCGGAAACTATAAAAGTTACAACAAACTTTAAATGGGGGACCTTCCCTACTTTTTCCCTTGCATTAAAAATACAATATTAAAATTTCCAAAAACCTCCGCCATTTTTCAAATATGGCGGCCAACATAATTTTTTTCAAATGGAAACCCCTATTTTTTATGTTGAATTTTGATTGGGGACACAAATTTAAGAAATTTTTATTCTTTTGTATTTTTCCTAAACCCAACCGTTTAGTGAGATACAGCCTCTCAAACAGTTTCTATTTTATGTGATTTTTTTCATTGAGCCAACATTGACCATTGGGTCTCAGAAAGTATTAATTTGACAGCAAACTTTAAATGGGGAACATTTCCTTGTTTTATGAGAAATTCAAAAATATGTAGTTAAAATATTTCTAAATGGGCGCCATTTTCCAATATGGCGGTCAACTTTGAAATTTCTAATAGAAACCCCTATTTTTATGACGGATTTGAATTTTACATGCAATTTTAAGACGTTTTTATTCTTGGTGTTTTTTTTATTAACTTAACCGTTTAACCGCTAGGAGCGCTGAAAGTTTCAGAAACTCTTATTTCAACATTATTTCAACGTTTCTTATTAGAGGCACGTTTTACCATTTATATGTAAACAATAAAAATTAACTCAAAGGGCAATATTATGTACAATGGAATGTTAAAAAGCTGTTGCAATTTCACAAATACTTTATTTTATGCAAACAACTTACTTAATAAATTCTTACACAATACACAGTGGTTGCGTTAGCGATTTTTTAACAGTAATTTAATTTTTCAAATCCGTCATAAAAAATAGGGGTTTCCATTATAAATTTCAAAGTTGACCGCCATATTGGAAAATGGCGTCCATTTAGAAATATTTTAACTACATATTTTTTAATTTCTCATAAAACAAGGAAAGGTTCCCCATTTAAAGTTTGCTGTCAAATTAATACTTTCTGAGATCCCAATGGTGGCCCAATGAAAAAATCACATAAAATAGAAAATGTTTGAGAGGCTGTATCTCATAAACGGTTGGGTTTAGGACAAAATACAAACGTATAAAAATGTTTTAAATTTGTGTCCCCAATCGAAATTCAACATAACAAATAGGGGTTTCCATTTAAAAAAATTAAGTTGGCCGCCATATTGGAAAAATGGCGGAGTTTTTGGAAATTTTAATATTGTATTTTTAATGCAAGGGAAAAGGTAGGGAAGGTCCCCTATTTAAAGTTTGTTGTAACTTTTATAGTTTCCGAGATCCCAATGGTGGCCATCTTGAGTTGATCACCCTGTATATCCTACATCCAAACATATTAAGAACTTTGTAAAAAAAAATGGTGGATACTGGAAAACTAAGCATTTCCAAACCTATTTTTATACTATGAACTTTTTTATTTATTTTCACTAGTAGAACACGCTCTGAAATTTTCTCCTTTTCTTCCTGAAACACTCTGTATAATACATCCTTATATATAATTCTGTAAGCGAAATTTTTAGATTCAAAATTGTGGGAATTAGGTAAATCGAAGGATGATGGGAGAGGTATCAAATTAAAGGTATCGATTCAAGGAACGAGGGAAAAATAAAAGTTTTTTCTAAAATTTAAAATTAAGGGGTTTTTGGGGTCCCCGAAAAACGAAAAATGCCCATAAGAAATGCATGAGAATTTAAAAACATCTGTTTTGTTTAGATAAAACATTTGGTATTAAATAAACATTAAAAACATAAAACAGCTGTTCTGTAGTTTACATTAAAACATTTTAGTATTAAATAAATAAATTAAAACAATAAAACAGCTGTTCTGTAAAATAATATGACAGTTAATGTAAATTATATTGTTAAATAAAATGTGCTACTTATTAACCTATAAAAGATAAACGTTGACACACACATAGAAGAGAAACCTTATAAGTGTGATTTTTTTAAGGTTGTATGGCTGTTCTATTAACTTTTCACACATTAATTATAATTTTCTTAATATTTTGCATAAATTCTATCATGTTATCAACTGGGGGAAGACCAGCAAGACGTGGGAGAGTGTTCAGAAATGTAGCGGACAGACGTAATGCAAATTGGCGAGTAAGACGGGAAGACGGGTTACCCACTGAAGTGGCGTGGTGTATTAATTAACAGAGTATATTATTACACACATTCCGTAAAAAAATCATCAAGATACGATACATTTTAATTGCTTTATTTATAAATTATTGTGATAAAATTTTTAATATTGAAAACGTATATACTTTGCAAACAAAATTTACAATACATTTTAAAAATGTAAATTTTATCTATATATTCAATTTTTTAAATATTAAAAAAAATTGGATTCACATTAAAATTCTCTATAACTTATTACATTCACAACAAAATACATAATTCAAATAAAAGTCAAATAATACAAAATAAAAAAAAAAAATATTGTTCACCATTTGACGAATTTGAAATAGTAATTTTTATAGGCCTAATCAGTAAAGGTATTAAAATTTGTTGCAACAATCTGATTTTTTTATATTATTATTATAGATGTGTTTTCTATATGTGGTTCAAATTTTATTATAATCTGTTAAATATTATTAAAGTTATTCAATTTTTACTGAAGACATGAACAAACATATTTTCACCAAATAAAGATATAATAAGAAAGTTATTTTTTATAGGCCTAATCAGTAAAGGTATTAAAATTTGTTGAAACAATCTTATTTTTTATATTATTATTAAAGATATGTTTTCTATGTGTGGTTCAAATTTTATTAAAATCGGTTAAATATTATTAAAGTTATTCAATTTTTACTGAAGACATGAACAAACAATTTTTCACCGAATAAAGATATCGGAAAGTTATTTTTTATAGGCCTAATCAGTAAAGGTATTAAAATTTGTTGTAACAATCTGATTTTTTATATTATTTTAAAAGATATGTTTTCTATATGTGGTTCAAATTTTATTAAAATCTGTTAAATATTATTAAAGTTATTCAATTTTTACTGAAGACATGAACAAACAATTTTTCACCAAATAAAGATATCGGAAAGTTATTTTTTATAGGCCTAATTAATAAAGGTATTAAAATTTGTTGTAACAATCTGATTTTTTATATTATTATTATAGATATGTTTTCTATATGTGGTTCAAATTTTATTGAACTCGATTAAATATTTCTAAAGTTATTCAATTTAGAACCTGTGGAACACAAATCAACCCTGAATTAAACACTGACGAAACAAAACAAACAATCCTGCCACATTGCCATATGCTATTGATTCTTGATGAAGGATCAAAGTTCTGAGAACCAGCTCAAATTGACCAATGCGTCTGTGCCGAACTACCAAATCCACAAGAATTTCCTACAGTTCATAATATTGTCGTAAGGAATATGATACACAGACCATGTGGTCAACGCAATAATAAATCTCCTTTCATGAAATAAAATTGTTGCACTAAGAAATACCCAAAAGAGTTTCTAGAGGAAACTATAGAAAATAACAATGGATAACTACCACCGAAAAAATAATGGAATAGTTGCAAGAAAAGGCGGTATCCACCAAATTGATAATAGAGATGTTGTCCCTTATAACAATTATATGTTAACTTAAGTATAATACGCACATTAATGTAGAAATTTGTACCCACAGTTCGTTCTGTAAAGTATTTATTTAAGTACCATGTATATAAAGGTTATGATTCTGCATGCATATAATTTGTAAGTAATGTTAATCAACCTAACAATGCAATAGTCTACGATAGAACTAAAAGTTTTTCAAATATGCGATATGTAAGTTCTCATGAGAGCATTTGGCGCCTCCATTTCCAACAACGAAATGAACAGGCTGCGCTCAATTCATCTGAAGAAAAGCATACAACTCTCACAGCATGGTTTGATTTAAACAACCGCGAACCAACTGCCCGCCAGTATTTATACAATGAAATTTCGTAACATTATCGGTTGGCGGGTAATGCGTGAATGCCTCGACAGAGAGAGGGTGGTAAAGTTATAGGAAGGATGTATAATGTGGCACCTAATGAATCAAATAGGTTTTATTTACGTATATTGTTACTTCATGTTAAGGGTGCTACATCGTTTGAGGATTTACAGCACTACAATGGTACAACATATGATACTTTTAAAGAGGCAGTTTTATCACGTGGGCTCCTTTAAAACGATCAAGAATGGCACCGTTGCTTGGAGGAATTAAAGAATATACAAATGCCACATCAGCTCAGGCAAAAGTATTTGCATTCATTTGCTGTTTCTGTGAACCGTCACCTTTAACATTACGGACTACCATCAAAGAGAAACTAACCGAAGATATGAATGACATTGATCCTCATGAAGCAGAAATGGCATCACAACAACAAATCCAGAATATTCTGAGAGAAAACGGATTCAACTGTGCTACTCTCGGCCTACCAGTTCCACCTGAAGTCGCGATTGAAAACCCCACATACAATCTACAGGAACAAGCTGCTTTTTGCATAGACATGTATAATAAGCTTAATTTTGAACAAAAGATGGCCGTGGATCGAATCTTAAATGCAATATCTGGGAATACGGAAGAGAAGCTATTCTTTTTAGAAGCTGCTGGGGGATTGGAAAGACTTTCATATGCTCATGTATTTTGAAAATAAATCCGAGGTCGAGGCCAAATTGCCTTAGCAGGTGCTTCGACTGGGATAGCAGCATTGCTTTTAGACGGAGGCACTACACTACACCGTTTACTTGGCCTTCCTGTACCCATGCTACCCTCATAGGTCTCATCAATCAAGGCTAATTTCAACAAAGCTACTATTCTCAGAGAAGCTTCTATAATTATTAAAATAGACGAGTCGTCGATGGTGCCTGCTGCAGCTTTTGATTGTATAAACCATCTCCTAAAAGATGTAATGAATTGTTTGGACCCAGTATATGGACAAATGCACATGGTTGGTATAGTAGTCCTTTTTTGTGGTGATTTTAGGCAGATTTTGCCTGTGGTCTGGTAGAATACAAATAATTTAATCTTGCATTCAAAGAAGCAGAGTTTGGAAATACATTACACTCATCCATTTGAAAAAAATATGCGCGCAAATGATGGCGAAAAATTATTTTCTAATTGGCTTCTTCAAATAGTCAATGGAACATTAATAAGTGACAGAGGATCAGATTCTATTAACATTCCTGAAATTATATAATTTCAGAGGATTTACTGATCAAGCATGTCTTTGGCAACTCAATAAATGAGGAGATTGCTAGACAATATTGCAATCTTGTAATAGTCTGTCCTTTGAAAGAAAACTGCGATAGAATTAACGAAGATGTTTTAA
Source organism: Philaenus spumarius (assembly GCA_018207615.1). Lineage (NCBI taxonomy): Eukaryota > Metazoa > Arthropoda > Insecta > Hemiptera > Aphrophoridae > Philaenus > Philaenus spumarius. The sequence continues at coordinate 6,914 of JAGFPH010006206.1, forward strand.
ATTTAATTGAAGGTGATTTCAAAGATTATTGCAGGGTGGATGAAGTGATATCAGACGATCCAAACGAGGAATTAAACATCCCATTTGAGTATATAAATTCTATAACTCCTTCAGGAATGCCACCTCATAGACTTAAGTTAAAATGTGGTACAATTTGTTATGCTTATAAGAAACATGAATATGGGTTCCAGTTTAGTAAATGGAGTGCGAATGTTGGTGTTGGAAATGTATGACTAATGTCTAAGTAATAACAGGGTTTGGAAAAGGTACTGTAATTTTCTTACCAAGGATAAAAATCATTCCAACAGACCCAATCATGCCTCTCCATATGACAAGAGTACAATTTCCAATACGGATATCATTTGCTGTAACGCTTAATAAAGCTCAGGGTCAAACCTTTGACAAAATCGGCATTTACTTAGCACACACGGCCAGCTATATGTGGCCTTTAGCCGAGTAAAAACACCTCAAGATGTAAAAGTAGTCATCAAAAAGACCAGTGAATAGGGAAAGGACAACTGTGGATATTACACAAAAAATATTGTTTTCAAAGATGTTTTGCTATAATACTTTGTTGTTCTAATAAATAAAGTTTTCCAAATGACTACATAGTTTATTTCACGTTATGTATCAGTAACTGAACAAAAATTAGGGGCTTTAGCCCCTACAAGCCACTAGTATCATTTATTTATGTAACACGTCTATATACAGGGTGTCCACGAACTCTCTGGACCCCTTTTGTGGATTATTTTTTCATCTGTCTGTATGTGTTTTTTACAAAATACTTAATATTTTTGGAAGTAGAAAGGGTATTGAGCTCAAACTTTGTACACCTATTTGTTGCATAACCTCTTATCACTGTATGCAAAATTAGAACATTATTTTAAATATTTTCAAAATGGCGGCCGTTTATAATAAAATTTTTAATGTCAAATATCTCAAAAACCGCTAACTTTACACAAAAATTATAAGAGACAAAAAAGTTTACTTTTTTAATGACAAAAATAAAGTTTTTTTTTATTTTATCTGTAGCTCAAAGGATAACAGAGATATTGACCAAAAAAATGAAAAATTTATTTTTTGGTAGTTGCCAACAATACCCAGAATTACTCTAGAAACAAAATATTTTAAAGTTATTATGAGCTAAAATAATCAGTTATTTGCATTATGTTCCGAGCACTTTCTGAGATGATTTTACTAGCAAAAAATAATGAAAAAAGTTCATATATTCATAGGTCCGGAAATGTTTCGTTAATGAGTTACAGTTGGCGAAAGATTTCACCCTGTCTCAGATTATTCACAGAAACGAATCGCTATTGAAATATGCAGGACGTTAATTAAGGTGTAAAATTTTATTTAATTTACGTAAAATGAGCAGATAAATTTAAAAAAATAGGTCCCAATACTGTAACTGCAGTAATTGTTGCGATATTTGACCCGAAACGCAAAATTCGGTCTCAATAAGTAGTCTAGTGAAAAGAGAACGATCTACCTTAAACTGTATTACAGTATCCGGCAGTTTTGTCATAACAACTTTGCTGGCTTTATTACACAATTGAAGATTTGCTTTTTTCATTGGTGACCATAGGCTTGTCTTTTCTGATTGAATCCGTTCTTGTTTGAAAACTGTGTACATCTGATGTCCTTTTTCGGTCATTCTTGTTGTGTCATTCTGGATAGTTTCTGTGAAAACAACTTTTGTGCAGATGTTAATTAGTTCTTTGCCTTCATATGTAACAGGATTTGTCATTGTCATGATAAAGTCATAAATCTGTTGAGCATCTTTCTTTTGGCGAGAAGCTTTGTACGATGTAAGATGATGGTGTTTTAATCTTTTGTTATCTGTCACACCCAACATTTCTTTAGCTTCATTGGCTATTCTAGAAAGTTCTGGAGACGCTAAGAAAAATCGTGTGAAAGCCGGTTTTCTTTGAGTAATGTTGACCACACCTCCAAGAACTTTCATTGCTCTGTTCTCTTGTTCAAGAGCTTCATCTGTTCCTAGCAAACAAAAAGGTATCTTCGTTTTGTTAACAACCGAACTTCCACTACTTAACTCACTCCACAAATGCGGGTCTTTAATTTCAAGGTGACTCATTTCCGCCAAATACCAAGCTAACATACTTGCATAGTTCAAGAGATCTAGCGCAAAGAAGTACTTTACAAACTCTTCTAAGGATGACAGATGCAATGCCCAGTTACCAGTTCGGACAGATCTAATAAATAGAAACATCGTATCAACCATGGTAATGTATTGAAGTACAACTTTAAATGTTGGTTTTTCGTGCGCTTCTTTAGCTTGGAAACATTGTAGTTTTGATAAGACATTGATACTTTTCATAACCTCCATTATTTCCAAATAATTAGTTCTAATTTCTTCTATAGTTTCTCCTTGTAAATCTGTTATTAACTTGTACAACTTTAGCTTTATAATCTCTTCTATGGCACTGTTGTCTTTGACAAATTCATCTAGGACACACTTGAAAATTGCTATCATTAGGGATGAATGTGCGTCAACTGCTCTTCTTATACACTTTCCAGACAAAATTTGGGATACAACAGTCTCATCATATAGTGCAGTAAGCGTAGTTTCTAAACCTGTACCGTTTATAAATTTCCCATTACAGCGAAGCATTGCCATAACGATATGTAGCTCTCCTGGTCTAAGAACCCAGTTTTTTGATATTTCGTTTTTCTCCATAGACAATTTCAATACAGGTCTGTACAGTCCTAGATCCAAAGTCACAACAGTTCTCTGGCCAGGTGCAATATTAAAAGTCACTTTCTCCAATTGACTCATGAAACTGAGCTGTGTTTCTACTTAAGTTGGGCTAGAATCTATAGAGGCAATACACATATTCTTGTTTCTTTTCTTGGTTTGTTATTTGTAATTTATTAAAGGCTGCCCAGACCGGAACTGCATTTGTTATCGTTGGATCATCCTAGGGTTTGTCTTGTTTGTCTTGATATTCGTTTATATTCAAGTCTACAAAAGCTGACAGTGAAGAACTTTGGGCTATCATCCAAATGAGGTCTTCGTTTTTGTATGAGCACAAATCGTTTACACTTTCCTCTGTAGAAGCTGTATTTAAGTTTAGCACAGGGTTTTTTGGCATGGATCGTTTAGGAATGCTGCCTATAACAGTTTCAGAAACAAACTGGGGAACACTTTTTAAAGAACGAAGATTTTTCAGATATTTCTATTGGATTCATTAAGTCTGAGGCCACCTTTGCTTGATAAATAACCATGGCTGTTCCGTGCAACGTTCCTTTCCCATAAGGAGTATCCTCTTGGAAGTCTACATTGTCCGCAGCACAATAAACAAATCTTCCTTTCACCAAGTCCGAAGGAATATAAACTCCTCCACTTTCTTCAGTACGACTTATAACTTCTGATACAATTTCTGTTTCAAGCCGAAGAACTTTTCCATAATCTATGGATACACCAATTCTGTTTAGCATTTTAATAATAAATTTACTGCGGGTAGAAGAGTGCATTGTTAACCCCACTGCCACTTGCAACGGTAACTGTCGAGTATGACGACTGGTTATTGCATTTACGTTAGAAGCTTGTCTTGGCAAAAGTATTTCAAACATAAAAAGTTGCGATAATTTTAGGGAAGTTTTTGTTATATAAACATCACGACTTTGTGGAGCGCTGTTGACGTTTATCTGTCCTTGACAACACCACTTAAAAAAAATACAAACTTCTTCAGGAACAACTTCTTCTACATTAACATCATCAAAACTACCTGTAAATGTCAATTTTTCGCATTTTAACACAGCCTTGCGTAAAATCTTTGATGCCTCATGAAGAATTCTCATATCGTGCTCAGTATCCTTGTAATCTTCTTCAGTACTTGCCAACGCAACATCTGCTGTTACTTTTAGTGATATCCGTTGAGGCTCGTTTAGTCTTTTAGGCTTACTAAATAAAATACCAAGAGCTTCTAGCTCTTCCTCTATAAAACACTTCAGTTGCTTCCTAGACATCCTTTGACCATCCAGTAGGCCATTGTTAGTAATAGTTGTAATAGTTTTCTATTTCACCCATTGTCGTTACATTTCCATCTAGCAAAAAATCACTGAGGGAAGCTAGAAACTCAACGTTTGTTCCCTGGTAACATGTTGATGATGGGTTACTTGTAGATGGCTTTGGTCTTAAAACATTAACAACATTAGTATTCCAACATTTCTTGTGGTAGATAATATCTCGGACATGACAGTCTCCAGGATCAGAACAGTCGCTGATGCGAATCTTCCAATCTTCTCTTTGTGACATTTCTATGGCACATTTCAAACGAACTTCTGCTGAATCTGTTGCCAATTTACGAAGCTGGTCCTTTTTGGAACCTGCTTCGTTACAAAAAAAAAAAAAAAAAAAAAAACACTTTTCCTTGTCATATAATGGTGTTTTGGATCTTTAAGTGTACTTTTGAGATGATTTTTCGCATTCAGATGTTGAAGGAATAGGCTAAAGTAAACGGTTGTGGTACACTCTTTCGCTTCTTTCCATGTTGCCCTTATGGGTACATTTTTATAGCAGTCAGAATGCCATTTAGCATTCATTTCTTTGAGACTATCTGGATAAAAACTACTCAGCTGGCTTAAAATATTGATATATTCCGTTTCGCCCCATTCCGCTCTCTTTTTAATACACTCTAACACCTTCTCGTATGATTTAGGAACCACTAATGAGGTATTATTTTTTTCTTGACACAAAATACATAAGGAAAGGTCTCTCGTCTTCTTCTTTCTTATTGAAGGCGGAAGATCCAGTCTTAATACAATCTCAATTTTCTGCTGTGAAGACATTTTATATTTGGAATGTCAATTTCAGGTTGCTGTTAATCTGATAAAAAAGGCTCTTTGTTTACTGCAAGCTCGTTACCTTTACTAATGTGCACATCAACTGCATACAACCTAAAACAAACAAAAATCTTGTAAGAAGGTTAACTATAATGTGTTTTAATAAAATTTCTTCTTGGAAAATAATAACACAGGCACTAAAATTGTTTATCTACAATTTTCTATGTTTTGGTAATATATACGACATTTTTTCTCAGAACATTTTTTGTTCTCTGTCTTGTTTTAAATAAAAGTTGTCCCTTACAAAATCTTCATAAAATCAAACGTTAAGGGGTTAGAGCGCTTGAAAGGTATCAATGTCAGCGATGGCGGCCATCTTGGACGTATGACGTCATACACTGGCTCGGTCGCACTTTGAGACCAAACACCCGGTACTGCACTATTCTATAGCTCAATACCTATCCATCAACACCAATCTTACACTTGCTTCATTAAAAATCCCATGGAATTACATATGCCCCAGAACTAATACTACTTTCCCTTCATCTAATGTAAATATCTTTAGTAATCTTAATTCATCTTATCTTACTAATGTTTAATACATAATCTTTAATTAACTTTAGTTTTTAACTTTTTCATGATTTACTTACAAAAATTCGTTCAAAATCTAATTTTATTATTTTCCAAGTAATACTACTACCACTTGTAAAATATTTTTCTATGCAAAATAAAGACTATATACAACTAATTGTGTGTCAGTAATACGAATAAATACCCTATAACGCATAGTAGGTAAAAAAAACGGCAGGTGAGCGCAGCCGATCTAGTTATTAATATTTAACCAACGTAGGGTTAAGCTTCAATATTTTATTATTTATACACAGTGCAGGAGACATGATTTGACTTTAGTTTGTCTGTTTATATCACTATTTTTTGTCCATTTAAATAAAATTGTAATTAAGACCTCTTTATTGTGTTCAAATGAAGCAATAGGCCTAACGATGCAATTATTATATCAAAAAAATTCTGGAGTGAAATCAATGATATCAAATTAGAATTGGCAACAATTAATTATTGATTTAGCTTAACCTGAAAAGACAAGCAAATCGTGCTGCTAGATAAATTAATCAATAATATTATGTTAAATTGAATTTGTGTTGAATCTTTAGAGTACAGAATTAAAATATGAAGGTCTTTGATATAACATTATAAAGTAATTGCATTATAACATCTTATTTTTAAGGAGGTTTGAGAATTTAAAAATGACCTAACCTATCCTAGAATGTTGTAAACTCAAAGTAGCTCTCATATAGCCTACTGAAAACCTTAGACAGAATTATTATTATATAGCTTCATGTACATTATTTTTGGTAAAATTTTTCAGACGTTTAGGCGATTTCTTTCATTCTATAATATCCGAGTTAAAAATAAAAGGTTTTCAAGTTTCCAGTTCAATTCTATGTTTGTTTTATTCTCTACAATTTGGTATAGTAAAAATTCATTTTGAGGTAAAAACTGTATAGGCCTACTCATTTTCTTGTAGCAGGAACATAAAAACGTGTGTTTTTTGAAAAAAAGTTTTGAAATTGATACTTATTTTTATACACTTCTATTTAGAACTAAATTATAAAACTTGTGTCTACTTGAAAGAAATTATAAACAATATTTTACAGTGTTATTTACATTATTTTTGGTGAAATTAGCCAGACGTTTAGACAATTTCTTTCATTGTAACATCTCCAGCTTCCCAAAGTACAATAATAATATAGAATAGGACCATAAGTCAATTTTAATTCGAGAGAGCATTTTTATTTTTTGAATTTAATTTAATTTACATTGCAAATGTTTTTAGAAAGAGAGCTTAATAATTAGAAGCAATTTTAACATAAAGGAAATAGACTAAAAGTGCAGACAAATTTTAAAGTCAATTTCAATATTAATTTGAATAAATGTAAAAGGCAGACAATTATTAAAATCAATTATTATATTCAATTTAAATATGGAGTGTGAGAAAATGGACAGTTATGCACTGACTTCAAGACGCGGAAACTATACGAGTTTTGAGACGCAGTTTAGACAAAGAAGTGTCTTAACGTCTAGATGAGATAAGAAGCGAACACCTGCAAGCTAATTCCAGGAAAATTGGTCTACGTGATTTTTCACATGCAAGGTCCAGAAGGAACGCATAGCTAGCAACCAAAAGAATCTGATGCAATTGAACATCTGTGTGTCGTCAGACGTTTCTGATTGGTGGAGAGAAAAGAGATGTCAAAATAGCTTTAAGACGTGTCTTTTACTCAATAAGTAATTTTGTCTTAAAATGTGAATTTTACAAGACAGTGAAGTATAGAAGAACTGATTCAAATTTTTACAAAAGTTAATAATTATCATAGACAATGGTGTGTGTCATGTTTAGTGACATTGGTTTTAGGAGACATTAATTAAAACACGACTAGCTTGTAGAACATGTAGTTTTAATCTGCTTTGTCTGTGGTCTGACGTCATGTCAATCTTCAACTACAGTGTTGCCAACTTCATGACATCTCCCTTTTTTTTTAACTATCAATTTACAAATTTTAAACAATATTTTTCTTTTTACGAAATAACAAAGTACAAGTTTCTTTTATACATTAACAAATCTCATTACTTATTATTTTAACTAACATAATTTATTTTCTTTCTTTTAACAACTTTGGAAGATTATCCTTCTTCTTCCATAATAAAATTATTATTAACTTTCAACTTAAAAACTAACATACTGAAATTTTCTTTCTTTTAACAACTTTGGAAGATTATCCTTCTTCTT
>JAGFPH010006206.1:19348-40128 GCA_018207615.1 Philaenus spumarius
TATTCAAAGAATAACAAAATTAACATTTTATTTTACTAGATACTATTGGAATACATACATTGTGGAACATATTTACATTTTATTGTTGAAAAGCATACACTTTTTTAAGTAACTCAGTACCGAACAAAGGAATCTAATAAATAGTTAAATCTGACAAGTCTTCAGAGAAGCTGATGGAATCATGAAACCTACCAGAACTTTTTTAAATTGGTTTAGTAAGATGCAAAAAAATGTAATTTTTGTCAACATAGCCATCTTCCTCAGTTTCTTGAAATCGAGTTGTCTGGGGAATACGTTTGTAAAAAATGCCATCATATCCATGGCTGTGAGAAGAAGTGGTCTTGAAAACGTAGAGTCTAAATGATGTCTTCGTTTTTCCTTGCACTTTCATGATCGCAAAATCGCCTTTCTGCATCTCAGAAGAACCATCTTCTTCTGCATCACTGTAGTCTTCACAAAAAATTTCATAATCAGAGCTGCTGTTGTGTAAACTCATGTAGGTTTCGGATTCAGAACTTGATGAACTAGATCTTCCTTTAGTTCTTTTAAGGGAAGGTTTGCTCTTTGAGGGAAAACTCAATTTCCTTTTGCTTCGCTCAAGAGCCCTTTTTTTCTTCTTCTCTTCCAGCCTTTGCTTTTCCGCAGACATTGTCTCGAGTTGGATTTTGTGCGGAGTAGAAGTAAGTAATTCTGATTTTAAACCCTTCCTGCGTTTCCTTCGTACTTGAATTTTAGGGAGGGGCATTATATCACCTAGTGATAACAAGGCAGATCTGTTGGTAGAAGTTGAAGTTCCCGAAACATAATCTTCAGGTTTATTGCCTAGAACCTCTTGTTCCACATCCCCTTGAACCTCTTGTTCCTCATTGCCTTGAACTGATTGGACGTTTTCTTGCTCAATTCGAACAACTTCGTCATTTGGTTGACCGCCATCACCAATATCCACATTCTCATTGTCTTGATCGTAATCTTGATCTGTCACTTCTGACGGCGCAAAATCAGCATCTGAGAACTTGTGACGATTGAAAGGAAATATCCCTGTTGCCCTGAAGCCTTCAACAGCATTTTCTACAGTAGCAGCTCTTTCAAAAGCTGTTTTTACAATCTCAGCAACATTGTATAAGTTCAAAGTCTGCCCTGGGTGGGATACGTTCCATGAATCAGCAGCTGTATCGCAGTACGTTTTGAATGGTCTGAAAAAATTGCGGTCGAGAGGTTGAGTCTTATGACTACTGTGTGGGGGCAAGCTAAGCATGTGAATGTTGTTTGCTTTGGCAAAGGTAATGGACTCTAAGCTCACATGAAATACATGATTGTCTAAAATTAACAAATTTGGTCGCTCTGCAGTTGGGTTGGTGAATCTTAAGAAATGAGAGAACCAGGTGATTAATGTTGGTGTTGTCATATATCCTTTGTCTGCAACAACCATATCGCAACCTGCTGGGCCTCCTTTTATTAGCAGAGGATTCAATCGTTTTCTCGCAAAAATAAAAAATGGTGGAACATGGTGTCCGACAGCACTCATTGATCAAACAACAGTTACAGTTTACCCTTGCTCAGCTGAAGTTTGCCCTTGTACTTCCCTTACCTTTTTTCATTCGTTTTCGCAAAGCAGCCTCAGAGAATCCAATAGCTTTGGCTGCTTGAGCTGCCATCTTCCATCAGTGACCGAGCTTGCTGTAATAGGGCCCCTGTCAATAGAGTTCTGGTTGACGTTCTGGTACGATTCCTGAACAAAAAGAAGTCATGTTAGCACAAAGGGAATTATTATCCTAATTTTGTTTAGCTGAAAAATTACAAGTTATGCTAATTTTATGAACTACCAGTGTTGAAATATGATTTAAAATACAATTTCAAAAGTCAGCAAAAGAAAAGGACGTCCAAATATCATTTGCGCTAATTTTATAAAACGCCGGCATTAAAACTTAATTTAACATACAACAGCGTATGTCCGCGAAAAAACTTATTCCCGAGAACAATAATTTGTTTTTGTTTGTATGAAATACCGGCATAAAACTTAATTTAAAATACAACTTATAGGTCCGCGATAATGTAATTTAGATGACGGTTGTAAAATTCGTAAAAAATGAAAATTAAATGTCGCTATTTGCAGGAAAAAATAATAATAAAAATCAAGACATTTCGTCGGGACTACCACAAAAAACATAAATCACGGGCAACGTAAATTCCAAAAATGTCCAAAATTTATTATCCGACCTAAAACAAATACAAGTATTATACTTTTAATTACCTATGTATTTGTTACCGATCTATAATATTCGTTACAGTAGATAGCCTGATTCTAAAAATAGACACAATACCAACGAATCCAGCAGTGGTTGACCTTGAGTCTACTTTACCTTCTTGTTTACAAATAACTATGCCTAGATATGAATATATAGGCCTACAAATAAAACAAGAAAGTTTACTTGACAAACAAAACAATTAATTGTCTAAACATTTTACTGGAAAAACATCTACATTACATACATCAAACTAAGAATGTTTTACATTTTTCCTACTGATATTTATTACTAAATGCTAAATAGGATTACAAAACGGAGAGTGAGATTGCAAATACCAACACTGGAGATTACGCTAAAAATACTGAGTTTTCATCCTAAATACAGACAACGGCAAATGTGATAGTAAAATATATAATTGATTTTTGTATCTTTAGATGGTATCCCAAATTGTGGGGTAAGAGTTCGCACTTATAACGGACTTGTATGAACTGCGCACTCTTGTCCCATTTTTAGTGCGAACTCTTACCCCATTCCGCCATATTTGATATTTTAGGTTTGTGTGGTTTAAAAACAACAAGAAACGGAAATTAAATGATGGAATGAGAAGCTTAAAGGTATCACTTTTAATGGCAAATTCGGAAAAAATTTTACTCTGATAGGATTTAAGTAACACTCAACTAAACTTACGAAAATATTACATCAAAACTATGAAAAAGTGACTTACCTCATTTTCTCTCGTAAAATAGGTCTAACCAGGTTGAAGACCGAGAAACGAATGCACAGAGGGGGGGAAGATGATGTCACACTAAAGTAACGGTTAAAACAGGACCTGCGTAGTACTCTTACACCGTGCGTACTCTTATCCCCACCTACCCTAGCCTAAAACGGTTTAAAAACTGAAAAAAAAACATCTATAAATAAATAACAATTTCAACTAAATTTTACAAATCTCTTTTTCATGAAGTCCCTTTCTTCATAAATTTTTTAAAAAATTTGCTTCCTTTATGGCCAATTCTTTTTTTTAAATTTTCATCTTCAACCCTCCAAGTGCTAATTAAATCACTTTAAAGTGCTGGGCCATTTTTGAGCATCTTACACTGTTAGTTTAACAATTATTTTTTATATGAAAGAATATATTTTAATAGCATGTATTATATATCAAATTGTTCATAACAACATGTTCTACAATATAAAATAAAAATAAATCACTTAACCACTTGGTGTTAAAAATTACTACATATTTTTTTTTTAATTTGTAGGCACAGATGGTCTTGTAAATGTAGTAATGTAAATTCCAAAATAAACAAATTGTTCTAATTTTAGTTCTTAATAAGAAATGTATCACAAAAAACTAGTTAATCTAAAAAATTTACAAAAAATAAAAAAAATAACACATATGGTAATGTATTATACAGTACCTACATGAATAAGTATTTGTATTCTATTTCACAAATAAACCATGTTGGGTCACTAATATGAGTCCACAAATGCTAAATGTCTAATATAATAATAAAATAATAAGATATGTACACAAAAAAAATGTTTATTAACCGACTAAACAACCTTAGTCAGTTGCGTAGTTTTTACACAAACGTAAACAAACCACAGCTTACAGGCGCTTACAGCTGACAATATTGTCGTCTGTTACTTTTTTTCTTCCAAAGATGACAAACTCGCACTGCCTACTAGATAGAGAATTCAATTTACTTTCATTCTATGTGAAGGGCAAGTTTATCCGATAACTATTAGTTTAGATATATCGATTTTACGAACTATCGCACTGTGCGACGCTAGTACTTTCAAATGGTCTGAACAGGTCGCACAGTGCGATAGTAGCATTTGGAGGGTTAATACGTGTCCTTCTTCTAACATTTCTAATTTCCTTTTATAAAGATCATTAGCGTTTATAATTGAACAATTTTGTTGCAGGCCTATTTGTGGAAATTGAGGTTGAGGAGTGAGAAGTAGTTGGTTGAGATGTATTTGGTGGCAAATATAAAATTGGAGGTTCCGCATCAAGAGAATCTTCATGTCCAAGTTCACCACATTCGGTTACGATTTCAACTTCCTCAGTTGTGGAAAATGGAACTGTAAAAACAAATAAAATGTAACACAATCATATTCATGCACATTCAATTATTAAAGTGCAAAAGTAAAAATTTTGTTCTGTTTGTGTCATAACGTATATATGAAAAGTGTCATCGTAGACCAACATTATCAATGTATTATATAAATGTTAATGTCATCATTGCAAATTTATTACGTTTGAATTACTGCAGACATTACCTTCAATAAAATTATTCATGGCATCATGGTGTCCTACATCGGTGTCATAAATTGAATTTAAGGGCTGGAATTGCTCCTTTAGCCCAGAAATTAATTTATGCTCTGATTCCGACACATCTATGTGGAACTGCCCAGGGCCGGATTTTGGTCATAAGGGCCCCTAGGCTCAGCGTGTGGTGCGGGCCCTACCGGGGGTCGGGGGGGATGGAAAACCCCCAGCAAAATGGGGGTCCGGGGAAATTAAAAAAAATATAACCTCTGAAAACATGTTTTTTTTTGCAATTTGGAAGTCAATTTTACTACTAACAAAAGCACTTTTGAGACTGGAATTTATAATACCGTAAATATTTTACCCTGGATTACATTTATATTCTAACAGTTTTGAAAAAAGAATAGTAAAAGTTTTTGATAAAATGACCTTGAAAATCTCATTTTAAGGCTTATTTCTAGTTAAAAATGTAGGTATAAGATTTAAGAGTACCAAATTTATAAAGACGGGAAATTTTAATTTTAACTTTAATTTTGCATGGTGATAAATAGGTTAAATAATGAAAAATTCAGCAAAACACTTAAAAATATTTATTTAACACAACTGCTCAAATTATTATTTAGAAATGCACCCATAATAAGGTAGTATAAGTTACCGTAAATTGTACATTATTTACAATACAACATTTCCATTATTGAGTCAAACACTACTTCAAAAAATTCACTTATTCAAAAAAAATAATAAAACAAAACATTGGTACTATACATATATTTGACAAACTACTGTATTTTGAAAATTAAAACATTGGAAAAGTTATTTTTGATTTTTGATACAGTACATTATATTTAAGTTCTGAAGAAGGATTGCTTTTATTTCATGAAATGGATTTTAGTACTGCTTTTAATAAAATAACATACATATTTAATTACTGCTTACTGCTAATAGGTTTCCTCCTGAGCTTCAAATTTAAAAAGGTGTTGATTATTTCTTTGATTTAGCTGTCTTAGTATGTCATTTTCGATGCTGAGCAACGCAAACCAGTTCAGACGGGGTTCAACCATTGAGGTCCTCAACCTATTTTTGATGAGTTTTAGTTTAGAAAACGATCTTTCTGCCGAACAGTTTGTAACCATTAGCGACAGGTACATCCTCAACGTAACTTCTACGTTTGGCAGACAGTCTTTTAGATTTTTTTCTAGCAGCAGTTTGTAGAGCCATCTCTCTTTACTCATGATAACTTCACTTTTTTCAAGGTCTGATTGGTATTGAATAGAAAACGCTTGAAACTGAATTAATTAATTTCCTATGTTGTCATCCAAGTCATTGCAATATATGTTAGCAAGTTTCTCACTTGCAGCTAGGACTTGTTTAGCAGACAGTGTCATTAACTTGTTAAGAAACCCAAAACGAGTGTGGGCAAGTTTGTAAGCTTCAAGTCTCATAACCTCTCAGCCAAACCAATTTTTATGAGCACTGCACTATTAGCCGTGCGTGCGAAATTCAAATGACAATATTATTATCATATACTAGTGGCATTTCATCGACCTCGAAAATCTTTTTATCTAGCCTACCGGTACTACCTAAAAAATTTAATTTTTTTTTGTGGTGCGGGCCCTTGTGTGGCGCGGGCCCCTAGGCACGCGCTTACTTTGCCTGTGCCTAAATTTGGCCCTGGAACTGCCCACCTTCAGTTTTTTTCAATTCAGTCTGAAAATAAACTTTTACTATTAGAAAATAAACTTTCTTATTTACTATTACAATAATGGAAGAAAAATATTCAACTTTATTCCTATATAAAAAAGTTTTGTAGTTTAGTTCTAAATTAGAAATGCATCAAAATAAATATCAATATCAAAACTTTTTTTAAAAAAACACATGTTTTTATGTTCCTGCGACAAGAAACGCTACTAAAGCAGGTCTATTTTGAAAATGAGAAGCCTATACATTTTTTATCTCAAAATTAATTTTTATTATACCAAATTGTAGAGAATAAAACATAGAATTCAACTGCATACTTGAACATTTTATGAAACCTTTTATTTTGGTCTCAGAAATTCTAGAATGATGTAAAGATGCTCAGCTTACAAAAAAAAAAAAAATATAATAATTAAATTTGATTTGATGTAGTTGCTGCAAGACTCTACTTTAATTTTATTTTATCTCGGGTTGTGAATTCTATGACCTGATTGAATATTTGTGAAGAGGATTAGGTTAGGCCAAACAAAGTAGACAATCTAGAAATGATCTTTGACATTTATTAATATCATATATATAGCAAAGAACAATTTAAATACAGACAAATATAATACAAGTTATAGGTTATAAAATTTCAAAGAGAGCTGGTGACTTATAAATTCAAAAGATTTTAAGTGCACTGTACATACTTACGAAAAGGCAGACACACAAACTTATTCATTTTCAAAAAGATAAAGAAAAAACAAAATACTCGCACGCGCAACACTGTTGTAGTCTATTTCATTGTCCGATTTATAACTTTACTTCGAAAAACTTGAAAAGTTCGCCGATCGCAATACTACACACTGTCATGAAGTTGGCAACACTGTAGTTGAAGATTGACATGACGTCAGACCACAGACAAAGCAGATTAAAACTACATGTTCTACAAGCTAGTCGTGTTTTAATTAATGTCTCCTAAAACCAATGTCACTAAACATGACATGGCGCAGTCGGTAATTGAACAAGTATACAATTTACAAAGTGTTTCTCAGCATTAGTTTTAAACTCCATAATGCCATCAGATAAAGAAGAAGTCAATAAATCGGCAACCATGATAGTACAAGCAATGCACAATGTCAAGCCGCCATCAGAGATCTCGTGGACTGGAAGCATGGGAGAAAATTGGAAATTCTTTCAGCAAAAGTTTGAAATATATTTAATAGCAAGTAAGAATAAAACTGAACTGAGTGAGTATCAAGTTGCATTACTTTTCAATATAATAGGAGACAGGGCTCTTAAAGTGTATAACAATTTTGTGTTTAGTGACGCAGAAAACAAAAATGATATTAACACGGTTATGAATAAATTCAGTGACTATTTTTTACCAGAACGTAATGTAACGTATGAAAGACATTTGTTTTTTCTAAGAGAACAAAAAGTGAATGAATCAATAGATCAATATGTGTAACGTGCTGTATGCTTGCCAGCCGTTTACAAACAAATTTTATTAATAAAAAATAAAAATAAAATAAAAATTAAATTTTGACAAGTTTTTTCCAAGTGAACTTAATAAAAAAAATAACCTTTTGCTGCGTAACAATTACTTGTAATATCATACTTTCAATTTGTATACTTTACTTTATTAATATAATTATCAAATCAAATCTATAAAATACTATTCCCTTAACCACAACAAAAACAAACATAACCCCAAAATTGAAAGTAGGCTATGTTATAGTCAGATCTGTGATTGTCACAGTTGACTACCAAATCTCTGTTACGCATATTGGTATATACATCTGTGCGCACAGCTGATAACTACGGGGCAACTCGTCTTAGAAGCACGGAGTCTGTGTTCTTCTCACAGAAACCCTGCCTCCAAAATCTGTTACTGCGGTTTCAACTGAACGCCATTTTGTATTTCTTAAACTTATATTGACTCTATATTTCATAACCAAGGTTCAATTTACCATGAAGTACTTCTAGGAAGGAAAGGACTCAAATTAAGAAAACATAATAGTTGGCATTAAATTTTTAATGCCACATTTTAGATTTTAAACATACAAACATATTAAAGAAAAAGATTGGCAATTCATGTTTGATCTCAAAACCTCTCAAACACTCATGCATTCATTCCAGACATTCACTTACTAAATTTAGACACACATCAAATTAAAACATTAGAATTTTGAAATGCAGACTTAATTATTATTATATTTATTACTTACGTACGTTTTGTTTTATAGTGCACTGATAAAGAAAACTTACAATATTCTAAATGATTTTAAATTGAATTTATACCCCTAATTAAAACTTTCCCCTTTTAGATGTTCGTTCGTAGCACTCTAGCCTCACCACATTAAAATCACTTTGTTCTTTGAAAGCGTTTAGAACAGAAATGTCGTTTCACGCGGCACCTGTTTGCAAACGTTCGCCATTACTTAACTTTCAAGCCAACGCACACCAACGAAGATTTACAAAGTTAATTTCCTCAGCTTCGCAACGTACGATTTACGCTATTTGATATTATTTATCATAACACTGTCTCTACTAACTGTGATTCATACTTGTACGGTATTTAAACTATAAATACCGCACAAACTCAAAATTGTGAAATTATTTCACCACCAGACAAACAACACGTCCATACTGTATAGGATCTCAGCAACAAGTGACGCTTGGCATTACATCCGGCAACTTCATCGTGTGACAATGACGTCATGTCACGTGATGCTTTTCCAGGGGACCGTAAATATGTCTCCCTGAGCGTAGTAACTCATACTACCAACATCACAAATCAAATTTCTGTTCTTGCTTATTACAACTGTCCTTTCAAATGTTTATCGACTGTAGGCTAGAAACCGAGTGTCCCCAAGTTTCTTCAATGTACTTTAACACTGTATGATGTTTTGTATTTTAGACATATGCTAATTGTATGCAAGTTTTTTATTTTAAAAATTGAAATATATTTTAAGTAAAATTTTATTTTATATTATTCAAAACGTCTGCATTCCCCCTTTGAATTTCCATGTTTATTATTTATTTATAAAATACAAAGTTTTAAATTAGGCTAATTCATCCAATATTTACATAACAACTCCCTTTACGTTATACCCCTGTTTAATTAATTAAAATCCCTGAAACTCACATATATTACATATGTTACAGACCTAAGAGACTTAAGTTCAACGTGTGAATTTTTACAATTAACTGACGGTTTAATAAAAGATAAAATAGTTTTAGGCATTCAAGATAGGTGCATAAAAGATCGTTTATTAAGAATAAAAAATCTAGATTTAAATAAAGCCTTAGAAATATGTAGGGCTGCAGAGAGATCCACGTCTCAACTAGAAAATATTTGTACAACAACAGACAATTTAAATACAGAGGTACATAAAGTCTATCAGCAGACAGACAAGAAAAGTCAAAGGGGAATAGGAACTTTCAATAGTAATAAGCAACAAGTTATGACATCCCAATATCAAAAACATTCAAAGACTAGGCCTAAGTTTATAAGCAAGCCTACTCAAGTAACTTGCAATAAATGTGGCTACAGTCATGCTTTATTCAAATGTCCAGCATATGGTAAAACTTGTATGAAGTGTAAGAAATTAAACCACTTTGCTAAACAGTGTACAAATAAAAAAAATAAGTGTCGTCTGTGAAAATAGTGAATTATTTCTAGGTGAAATAAATAGTATAACAAATGATAATGAATGGTCTGTAAATATTACTATAAATAGACATGATGTTAATTTTAAGTTAGATTCAGGAGCTCAAGAGAGTATATTGAATTTGACTGTGTTGAAAAAGATAGGAGTGAATATCAATAATCTAATATCAACCACTTGTAGACTAACCTCATATACAGGACAGAAATTAAATGTAGTAGGAAAGTGCATACTAGATTGCAAACATAATGACAAATTGTATAACATTGAATTTTATATTGCAGATTCAAACTCCACTTGTATTTTAGGATTAAAAACATGTATACAATTAGATTTAATTAGAAAGACTGTAGAAGAAATCATACCACAAACAGAAAGTAGTCAAAAGATATTTGCAGAATATAAAGATTTAACAGAAGGTATAGGTTGTATTTCAGAAGAAAATGACATAAAACTAAAACCAAATAGTGTTTCTAAAATACATGCTTGTAGAAAAGTGCCTTTAGCACTAAAGCCTAGACTTAAAGAAAAACGAAATAACTTAGAAAAATTAAAAATAGTAGAAAAAGTTAGCAAACCTACAGAGTGGGTAAACTTCTTAGTAATAGTAAATAAACCAAATGGTGAAATAAGGTTATGTATGGACCCAAAAGACCTCAATGAAGTAATAATGCGACAGCATTATCAAATACCATCATTTGATGAAATATCTAGTAAATTAAGTGGTGCAAAATTGTTTAGTACATTAGATACAAAGTCAGGATTTTGGCACATAAAATTAACAGAATCAAGCAGTGATTTATGTACATTTAACACACCTTTTGGAAGGTATAGGTTCTTATGCATGCCTTATGGTTTGTGTTCAGCAACTGAAATATTTCAGCAGCGTATGAAACAAATGTTTGAAGACATTGAAGGGGTTGAAGTATATGTAGATGATTTACTGATTTGGGGTAAAACAAAAAAAAGAATATGATGAAAGTCTTAAGTTAGTTTTAAAGAAATTAAGGTCTGAAAATGTAAAGTTAAATAAATCCAAATGTAAAATAGGTATAAGTGAACTTAACTTTGTAGGTCACAAGATAACAGAAAATGGTGTAACAATAGATGAAAATAAGATTGTAGCAATTAGTAAAATGAAACAGCCAGTAGACAGAAAAAGTCTAGAAAGATTCCTAGGATTAGTTACTTATGTTAGTAAATTTGTTCCTAACTTATCTAGTATTTCAGCTCCGCTAAGAGCATTACTAAAAAAAGAAATAGAATTCAGATGGTCTTTTGAACATACCAAAGTTTTTAATCAGTTAAAAACAATGTTAACAAGTAGGCCCGTTCTACAATTTTTGATACAAAAAAGCCAATAGTATTATCAGTAGATGCATCTAGCCATTCTCTTGGTGCAACTTTACTACAAAGTAATTTACCTGTAGCATATGCACAGATTGAAAAAGAAATGTTAGCTATTCTGTATGGGTGTCAAAAATTTCATCAATATGTATTTGGTGTAAATAGAGAAAATTTTAAGATAGAAACAGATCATAAGCCATTACCCAGATAGCACAAACACGTTTTTTCACGCAAAAATCACGTTTTATTTTTTATATTTCACGTTATTTTTACGTGAAAAAAAGGAAAAATCATATAATTTTCTCGGGAATATAACGAAAAAGTTTCACAACTTTTCACGTGAAAATAACGTGAAGAAAATAAGTGAAATTCACGTTTTTATATCACAATATTTTTACATTTTTAAATCTTTTTCACATGAAATTCACGTTTTTATATCACAATATTTTTACATTTTACTCCTTTTTCACATGAAATTCACGTTTTTGTATCACAATATTTTTACATTTTACACCTTTTTCACACGAAATTCACGTTTTTATATCACAATATTTTTACATTTTAAACCTTTTTCACATGAAATTCACGTTTTTATATCACAATATTTTTAATTTTACACCTTTTTCACATGAAATTTGCGTTTTTATATCACAATATTTTTATATTTTACACCTTTTTCACATGAAATTCACGTTTTTATATCACAATATTTTTACATTTTAAACCTTTTTCGCATGAAATCCATGTTGTTTAAATTTTTATATTGTTTTTTTTTTTTAAATCTTTCTCATTTCTACCACAAAATTTCACATGGGAAAAAGGGAAAATTAAGTTTTTTCTATTAGAATAAATTGTAAAATGACACCAATATTCACATTAAAATAACGAGAAATAAATTTGCAATACAACATTTTTTGACTCCCTATTTTTACTTATATATTTTGCTCACATTTCTGTTAAGTAATGAATATATGGGAATTATCAAAATTCTGTATGTCAGCCTACTTAATTTGATAAGTGTCAATTCGATATTAAAAATAAAACTTCTATTTCATTGTCATTTTTAAAACAGTTAAATCATAGTTTTTGCTCAAATATGTGCATATAATGTTTAATGTCAGCTGCTGTGTTGGACTGAAATTAAATTAAAATTATTGCTGTTACAGCCATATAGTAAAAACCAAGATACACAGCCTTCATCATTGCCTTAGGGCCTTCTTTACTGTTACTTTTGAGAAAACACTTATATGGCGTCAAATATCTTTTTGAATGTAAAAATAAAAACTTATCCACCACTTCAAGAAGAAAAAATGTTTATTTCAACTCCTCTATCATTGTAAAATCAGTTTTGAAGTGATAGAAGAAATCCAAAAATATATACTTATAACATAGAAGTATGGCATTTAAAAGTATAAAGATGTTAGGTTGTCTTAAATAATACAAAAATGAATTAAAAGAATGGCAGTATATTTACAATCAAAAACAAATAATATGCTTCACATATAGTTTTTGTGTTTCACTGAGCATTATCTTCATCTCCATCTTGAACTCTTTTTCTGAAATGAAAAAAATCAATAAATTAATGTCATATATATACATGAGAAAACTGCTAATCCGAACAAATTGGGACCTGGCCTTAAAAATAAAGTAGTTAATAATTACTTTTTGACATTATGACAACCACAAAGTATCAGAGATTTTCAAGATTTGATTTAGTGGGGATCCCAATGTCCGGTTGGATAGACAAGAACATCCTTAGCATAATATAACTTTCCTTCATAACCTAATAAAAATTAAAAAATATGTAGACCTACCTTGATTTTTCCTTGCTCAGTAGACGATTTTTAGATGGCCTCAGCCAATCTTTCACCACTCCCTCGATCTCCTTTTCCTTCGCATCAGGAAATTGTTTCAGTACAGCTCCTAATCAGAAACAAACATTAACATTTATTTAGAAATAATAAATTCCTGAAATCAAATTTAAAACATAAATTATTGTGAATGTATTTACTCAGAAACCATTGCCATTTCAAAGTATGATTGGTCAAAAAAAGTTGTGACATAAACTTGATATATTTACCTCAAATTATAAATACTGTTATTTTTATTCCTCATAATTACACTGAAGAACTTTGAAATTTATTGGATAACTAGCTGTCCCAAACCCGAGGAATTAGCAATTGCTCTTAGGTTAAGCTTGTTCGCTTCGTTCACACTCGGCAATCCTTTTTTGGTTACCAATCAAATAAGAATGAATCAAAGTTCATGGGAACTTTGAAGGCCATTGGGACAGAGCCCTGAGGTCTGATTACAAATTTTCTTTCATACAAACATTGTCCTAACATTAAGAAACACAACAACAAAAATTATCGAATTTGGTGCATTAATT
The DNA here is from genome assembly GCA_018207615.1 of Philaenus spumarius. Classification (NCBI taxonomy): domain Eukaryota; kingdom Metazoa; phylum Arthropoda; class Insecta; order Hemiptera; family Aphrophoridae; genus Philaenus; species Philaenus spumarius. The sequence goes on from JAGFPH010006206.1 coordinate 32,954, forward strand.
CTCGAGTTATGGAATGACCAATGAAAATAGGGATTGATTTATATGGATTTTGAATATATATATATAAATCAATATATAGATGCAATGGATGAAGTTTCAAAGCCTATGAGTCAAACCATATCATTACCGTAGATTAATACATCCGGTATGATTTTTGTACCGTTTTATATATTAATTTAACTGACCAATAAATAGTAAATACTACGAGCGCTTGTGAGGCGCTCCACTTCTGGGTGACAACTTGAGGAGCTGAGTTTCAGGACTTTCAGTTATATTAGACAGTGGTATTGATAATAAAGACTTTTAAGGCAATATCAAAATGTGAAAAGGGCAAAAACATCGAAAATAAAAAACTTTAAAGTACTTACTGAAAATTGCAGTCTTCAATTTGAGTCCGCTAAACATTTTTTTCCCTTTTTGGCCTACCCAACTAAAATGACAGGCGACTTCATCCAGCAAAGACGAACGCAGTGCCCTCCTGCAGGCATCAGCCATATTTGAGCCACCAAGGCGTCCAAGGAAATTGGCCTGAAATACAATATGATGAGTGTTAGGAGTTATATTGGCAGGATGGTTGGGGAGGGGGGTAAATGGGAAGGAGGGGTCAGAGTCTATCTATATTTACTCAAATATTGAGTTTTGAGGAGTAATAGGATAAGCAACTTTGAGTTTTAACTTTTTTACTTGGTGTTTACGAAGAGGACCATCAACATTTGTGTGAGCGGTGGAATTAAGAAATGTGTGCTCTAAAATTACTGTCAAACAATTTATTTATAACATGATTTATTTTTAAAGTGCATTTATTGGGGTCTGGCTAAGTGGTGTTAATTTTTAAAATGCATCTGTTATAAGCAAAGTAATGATGATGATGATTTGAAAGAAGTATTTACCAATTTACATTGCTGCAAATGCAATGATTAGGAAAGTACACTTTTATTTTAGATTAAATTTGAGATTTGAACAAAAAGTCAGTGTAGTAGTCTTGTAAAATACTCAAGAAAACTATAAACAAAATTATAATATCAAATACAGCTCTAACAGAGAGTTAATGCTGATCCCTCTATCATATTTCTTGTGATTTCTAAAATAGTACTTGTATTTAATAAAATTTATTTAATAATAATCCTAATAAATTTATCGTTATAATTTAATAATTTCTGGTAACAATATATAACTTAGTTTCTTACCACTTCTGTCTCTTTCGTTTTGTCCTGAAGATCTTCTTCAAGGGCTTCGAGGTCTTCTACGGTTTTTAGAGGAAGAATGTTTAAAAAATCTGATTCCTCCTCAACTGTTCCAGCCGTCACTCGTGGTTGTTGCTGTATCTCTTCCAGTTTATCCTTTACTGCAGCTAGTTCACTGAGGATTTGTCTCAGAAAGTTTTTCGTAATATTTTGGTTCCTAATACAAACCTCTTCAAAATCTGGAAATTAACAAAGAATTATTAAAAACAAGTAGACACAAACACATACAAAATTGAAACTACATAGCAATTTTTATCAATGTATATAAAAATTGAAGGAAATACTGTTTTTTCTTAATCGCTATAAAAATTACATAACAATTGTACCTTGTTTAGCATTTAGAATATCTCAGTGCTCAATTGACAGATTTCATTTAGAAAATATTTTATATGAAATTCTATCAAGCAATAGTGCATTTTTTATATTTTCCCTATCTTTTCTAGTTCTATGTGATTTAATTAAATTGTTATTTATGATTTTTTTTTTTTTAACTATTGTGTATGAGTTCTATTTGACAGTAATTAAAATTCAATTAACAAAAAATATATACAAATGGATATTAATTTTCACTTTGGCCGATTTCTGGCGTTTGCAAAACATGTGTTTTGTCCAACTTTCTCGGTGACCGCCGAAGTAGGCTGAAATCTGGCAAATCACCAGGCACTCTAAATGGTGATGAAACCACTTTTGTTCCTTTCTTCTTCGATAGCCACAACGATTTCTTAATTTTTTTTGGAGTTTCCTCTTTTTGTAACCTGCGTTCGTGGCTAGCTTCTGACGTGTTTGATGATGAGTCACTAGAATCATCATCAATGTACTTTTTGTTTTGAAACCTACTTCTCTTCTTTTCTTCTACATCGGTTTCAATGTCTGACCTGATAAGTGCAAGGTTTGACTTTTGTCTTGCTTTCTGAAGATCATGTGTAAAAAAATACAATATATTAACTATTTTTATTGTAATAAATATTTTTGCTATCGTCCATTTTATTGTATATTAAAAGAAAAAGTTGAGACAGTAACAGGGAAAAGCTGGTATCATACAACAGTTTTTAGTTAAATTAATAATATAGGTCGGTCTAGTGTTGTAACGGAAGGTTACAAAAATAAAAACATAGCTTCTTTTGCTATTCAGCCCCACGTTGGGCGCCATTTTGCAACGTTAAGCGTTGCAAAAATAAAAATAAAAATATTAAAAGTTATAATGTGTTAAAAAAAATGAGGTTCGGTAAAAAATTCAAAAAATAAAAAAAAAATGTTTTAAATCAAAAATAAAAACGCTATATGTGGATTATCTAATAATTATTAATATCTCTCCTTCATCTCCTTCACTTATTCACCTTAAAACCAAAAGTCGTCGCTCATGTAATACTTTAAATCATTTATATACATCCTAGGCCTATTGCCTTACTTCAACAATAAATCATCATTTACCTAAACTCTCCACAACATCTCTCTCCCAACTTCAACGTAGAATAATATCATGTGCTTCACCTTACTTTAACTCACCTTACTTTCAAAACCTTAAAAATCACCTTCACTTAACTCCCATAATACCAATAAAAAATAATAATCATAATATTTGCGATAATCCACATATAACCTCACTTATGCTCTGTTTGCATATAACTACTCATAATTGTTAATTACTGAAAAATATTTATTAATTAATTTGATTTCCTCAGGGGTGGAAACCTGGCTATCAAAGTACAAGCTAAATGGATGTTCGTGGCTGTATAAAGAAATTCAAGACATTGTGGCAAAAAACCTTTGTTTACTCAAACATATTTAAAAGTGAATGTTCACAACAATAAAAAGATATCAACATAATGGTACAAATATACAAACAAATCAAAGAACTATTTACAATTACATGAAACTTTTATCAACCATATCTCTCAAAAAGAAAAAATGACGCAACAGAAATTAAGAGAAGTTACTTTTTAGAATAATCAAAATTTTATACTTGCAGACTAAAAAATGTGTCCTATGGCCATTATTACTTACTGCGTTATATTCGTCGCACTGTTATTTACCTAGGATTTTTCGTCGTTAACACAATTCACTCGATATGTTCTGAAGCCTATCTCGCGTTAGTTCTGTTGAAGCACATGGAACAGTTATATGTTGAAAAACACTCAATTTACATGATCAATTCCAATTTTTACGATAACACCAACTCAAAAGTATATGTACTTTAGTTTGTGACCAAACTTGTCACCATTTCGAAACAAAAACTACATTTTTTGTGTAATATTCCTCACCAGCCTTATGCAACACACATCAATAGCTACGCCATCTTTGTAGAAGTCTATTGCCTCGAGAACGTTCTGTCGCGTACCAATTGCTTGATACCTGCGTTTTGTCACGTAAGCAACTTGATGCCCTCTCTCTCTTTGAATTGCTTCCATGATCATTGTATATGGAATTTCTTATTATACTGAGATCTCGATACATGTCGAATTGTGTTATGTTTTGTTATTATTTTCTATTTATTGAACTGTTTATGATTTTAACTGCTGCTTTATATTGTTCACTTCAAACGCACTACTCATTGAAACAAAATCTCTTATATAATTTTCACATTTTACATACGTTCATGTATTAATATATTCTTTAAGTCTGCTTTTATACTACCTACTTTTACAGTCTGCTTTTATATTTTATTATTTATTTATTAAAAAAAAATGATTCTATTGTAATTATTTTGCGTCATTAAGAAATGTATATATAAAAATTATAAATGGTTAATATTATTTAAGCATTGCGTCATTTATTTATTTAGACCAAACCTCTGTGCTTTTAGACACTATAGGAAACTGCTGTTTTATTTCTTATCGTATATTTTCTCTGACATGGCTGTTAGTGTTACAGATATCCCTGTTCATGAAAGAAATTCAAGGAACTTGCTTTCATGAACACCAAAAACACCACAGTCCATGTAACAGAGAGAAGAAAAAAAATTTTTTTTTTTTAATTTCAAAGAAATTTGGTCTTTACATCACTTAAAAAATTTCAAAATTTACAAATTATATTTAAGATTCTAATCATTGCTCTCATTTTAAAATGTTTCATTTGTTAATGTTTATCTTCTACTCAACTATTAGTTGCCACAAAAAATTCAAAAATCCAAAACTCAAGAAATTAAAAATTCAAAAAATCAAAAAACTCAAAAAATTCAACTCAAAACAATCAAATATTGAAATCAGATATCACAATTAAACAACATTAAAAAATTAGTTACACATCAAAATCAAGTTTCACAATTAAGCATTACAATCAACATTACTGAAAAAATCAAGTTACACATCATTATTCATTATCAAAATTATCAATCAAATTATACATCATTGTAATCATTCAAGTATTGGAGTTTTCCTTGTTCATCTCTCAACATATTATCAGGCTCAATATATCCTGCAAATTAACATTATACATCAATTGCAAATCAAAATTCACTCATTAATCAAATTTTACATATTATTAATTACTTTGGCAACAAATAAAATTCACTTATTTTTTATTTTTAACCTGTGGCAACTCTACACTCAATCATTCTCAGTTAACACATTTTAATTAATCATTCACACTACAAATCAAATTCTTTACAATATTTAAATTTACATTTACATTTACATACATTCATACCAGTTTAACACATCACCCACATATCAAATTGTGAATAAGACCTCTAAAAATGGCAATAACCCCCTCTCAGACAATGTATATGGATAACTCCATGAGAGTGCAACTACTTGACAAAATGGAAAGAAGAAAATAAAATAAAATATTCAGCGGCGTATATATACGTACATATAAACAAGTTTGTGATGGTGTGCGTCAGCAAAAACCATCCTTATAACTATGGAAAAACATCAATTATAAATATAAAATTGAAATTTGAAAAATATTTACTTTGTTTCATTTTCCTCATACATATCTCCCATCATTCACTCCTTAATCAACCCCCATTAAACTCCCAAACATGTCGTTGAAGGTTATAGCATTGCTATACATTGTCTGTATCCAACGTACAACCCCCTACAACATTTCATTAAAATGAATTTAAAAATAGTGAAAACAAATCTAAAATCTTTAGTTTGCCACTCCCCGTTGAATTTCTCATGCTCGCCTCATTCGCACTGCAAGTTATTATATATTTCAAGTTTATATTTTTCAAAAATTACTTAAAACAAAGGAACAAAAAAACAAAAAACTATATACACGAGAGATCGAAACACCAATCAGGTAAGTGTTTCTTCTTTTTTCTTGTAGGCCTCTTCAAAATAAGTAAGCCTAGCCTATGTTTTATTAATTTTACGATTTTCTCTCTCCCGACATTACTTTTAAATTTTCTATATTTGTGTTCAGTTTTTTGTTTTTTAATTCTCTCTAGTATATACCTTCTGTTCATTTTTAAATAACTCCTTATATCTTTATTAGTTGTTTTTAAGTTTAATCTTTTAGTTCTCAAATCATTGATAAGCCTATTCATTTTTAATTCAACATTCATCCCAGTATCAACTTCTTTATCCTTACTTATTTCCACAATAACATCTTTATAAATATCTCCATTAACCTTTTTAACAATTCCAAACTCTACAACATTAGGCCTATTCCCTATAATATTATTTCCTGAAACACAATCGTCGCATGATTTTTCAACAACTACTTCATTTACATTACTTACTTCATTCATACACTCTGTTAAATTAGGCTTAACAAACTCATCAACTTTACTATCATTTACTTTGGTCACACTATTTTCTACTTTTACAACATCTACTTTACTGGTAACATCGTTATTCTCTTTTACTAATTTGCTTTCAAAATCTCTGGAAATATCATGTACTTTACTGTCAGTTGACTCTATCTTTACATCTAGGCTTTTTAAAATTTTATTGAATCTCAAGTCATTTTCTACTTTCAAGTCTTTCATCTCTATTTGGAGATTATCTAATTTAGAATTTAAATTGTCATTATTTGTTTTGATCTCTACACTTAAATTTTCAATCTTACTATTTAGATTTTCATTTAAATTGTCATTATTTGTTTTTATCTCTGTTTTAATTTCAATCAAAAAACTCATCATCATTTCTTTAAAATTGTCACCAACAAAATTATCACTTGACCTAACCTCCTTTAAACTTTCACTAGGCCTATCTTTGATTGTCTCTTTCATTTCTAACTCCTCTACCCTACCTTGTGCACTCTCATTTACGGACTGATCCAATTCTAGACCTGAATCATTTAGGCCTAACTCCTCTACCCTGTTTGCCATGTTTTAAAATTTATTTCAACAATTTGAAATTGAGTTGTTTGCCACAACGCCTCAAAAATCTCCAAAATCGCCACGACATCCATTTCACCTTCGTTTAACAGCCCCCGAGTTGGACGCCATTTTGTAACGGAAGGTTACAAAAATAAAAACATAGCTTCTTTTGCTATTCAGCCCCACGTTGGGCGCCATTTTGCAACGTTAAGCGTTGCAAAAATAAAAATAAAAATATTAAAAGTTATAATGTGTTAAAAAAAATTAAGTTCGGTAAAAAATTCAAAAAATAAAAAAAAATGTTTTAAATCAAAAATAAAAACGCTATATGTGGATTATCTAATAATTATTAATATCTCTCCTTCATCTCCTTCACTTATTCACCTTAAAACCAAAAGTCGTCGCTCATGTAATACTTTAAATCATTTATATACCTCCTAGGCCTATTGCCTTACTTCAACAATAAAATCATCATTTACCTAAACTCTCCACAACATCTCTCTCCCAACTTCAACGTAGAATAATATCATGTGCTTCACCTTACTTTAACTCACCTTACTTTCAAAACCTTAAAAATCACCTTCACTTAACTCCCATAATACCAATAAAAAATAATAATCATAATATTTGCGATAATCCACATATAACCTCACTTATGCTCT
>JAGFPH010006206.1:40228-57539 GCA_018207615.1 Philaenus spumarius
TAGACAAATTTTGGAATCGAGACGTCCAAAAGGGGACAAGACAAAAACTGGAGTTCGAAAAATACAGACCTGGAGGAAAACTCAACCGATGTGAGTACTTCACAGAAAGAGTAATCACAATGCGCTCCATGATACCTCAACCACCTGAAGAGGATATTATTGCTACACTGGTGGAACATTTCGAAACCAGGATTCAAGATGCGCAACGTGTACAGAATGTCACCACTGTCAAGGAGTTCGGAGACCTGTTACAACGTGAGGACACGGAGGAAGCCAATGCTGAGATTCGGAGAAGAAGCGTCATGATAAGAAATAGTCCGCAGTCACCAACCAGCAGACCACAGGCGTATCAACAAACGCAAAAACCGAAATTTCGCAGCGAGCAACACCATCCATACTCGCAATTCCAGAATAGGAACAACTTTGGACACCCATACAGGCAGACCAACGCAAGACCACAGTTCCAGCAACAGAGGCCTAATTATAACAATAACGGGAGTAACCGCCAACAAGTCAACAGGGGATACCGAAGTGAATACCACCCTAGAAATAATTACGACCGGCAACCAGGGCCAATAAGGACACAATTCCAACCGAACTATGGATATCAACCACGACCTGATTATCCAAATACACGCACCGACAGGAGACCAAACAACTATCCGACAGCTGAACAGCAGAGGATATGTCAAGCAATAGCTACAACCCATAGACCAACGACCAGCACAACAGAGAAACCAGTGGGAGCAGTTAACTCAGGACAGGGAGAGTTAAACTCCAAAGCACTGGAATAGAGAACATAAACTATAGATCAAAAGGCTGTACAGGTGAAGTGACCAATAACGAGTTGAACAACACTTCATACCCTACTCCAGTGCCATTAAACAAAATAAATTTCGGAAACAAGCCCAAAACAATACAAATAAAATTAGAAGAAAACATACTCAATTTATACTGCGACAGGGAATTTCTACTTAAAGAAGATGAGAATGAAACCGAAGATACCTCAAATAATTGTAAATGCCCAGAAATAAAAATTACACTTAATGGAATACCAACAACAACACTTTTAGATTCTGGAAGCACTATAACTTGTATATCAGAAGAATGGTACCAGAAAAATAAGATCAATCTAGGCCATCATGAACAACTTCCACTCAGCAACACATTTATTACCACAGCACTCAATGGAAAATCGAAACGTGTTTCCCAAATAATATTGCTACAAGCAGAAATAAAACAATTTAAATTCGACGTACAATGCATAGTAGTACCTTATTTAATCAAAGACTGTATACTAGGAATGGATACGATTAGAATATTGAGAATGATTATAAACTTTAAAGATAACACATTGATCATATATAATAAATGCAATGAATTGTTGAAAATAAAGTTTGAAGATGATTATAAAGAATCGATGGAATGCAGGCTACTTAATTATAATGTAAACTATGAGGAAGACACAGAATATAAAGAGTTACAAAAGGAGATACACGAAGCTGTTGAGGATAATAATAACCTAAAATCAAATGAAAAGGAACAAATTGTGGACCTAATAAATAAGTATAACACCATATTTTCCGACAGGCCAGGAAGATGCAAATTTTACAAACATAGAATAAAAGTGGAAAAACCAGAATGCTACAGGGCACAGAGCTATCCAATCCCTATAAATCTACAAGACGCAGTAGAATGTGAAATACAAAGTATGTTAAATGATAACATAATAGAGGAATCAAATAGTACATACGTCAACCCTATTATTATTGTAAAGAAGAAGACAGGAGATTTACGTTTATGCCTAGACATGCGTAGAATAAATTCACTCATCACCCCTCATTATGAATGTAACAGAAGTGTAAATGAGCTATTAGCAAAGGCTACAAATTCAAAATTATTAACTACTCTCGATTTAACTTCATCATATTGGCAAATAGAACTAGAACCAGACTCCAGACAATTTACAGCATTTCAGTTTAGAGGTAAAACTTACCAATATGTCGTTACACCGTTTGGATTATCCACGTCTCAAGCAGCACTTGTACGAGCTTTAGACCAGGTATTTAAAAACACTATTGAAACCTTTTCACTCGTCTATATAGATGACCTATGTATTATGTCACCAAATTTCGATTTACACTTGCAACACTTAGAATTTGTATTTAATAAACTAAGAGAAGCTAACATGACGATCAAACTATCTAAATCGATCTTCTGTAGAGATAGAGTCCCATTTCTTGGATATTATTTGACAACTACTGGAATAGAACCCGACCAGGAAAAAATTAAATGTTTTCAGAACTTCCCATCACCAACTTCAAGAAAGGAACTCAAACGATTTCTAGGTGGAATCAACTACTATAACAAATTTGTGGACAAATATTCAAAAACTATACAACCTTTATTAAAATTAACTTCCAAGAAAATTAAATTTAAATGGACTCCGAAGGAAGAGGAAACTTTCCAAAACATAAAACAATTATTTCTACAAACAAATGTATTAAGTCACCCCATGCCAGATAAACCATACTACTTACAAACTGACAGTTCAGATTTCGCAATAGGAGGACACTTGTACCAAATAGATGAGGAAAACAACAAGAGGGCGATACTATTTATATCAAAAACCCTAAAGAAAAGTGAACTTCGATATACAACAACTGAGAAGGAGTTGTTAGCAGTAGTCTATTGTGTACAAAAGGTTCGCCATTATATTCTAAATTCTAAACTAACCATCATTACAGATCATAAAGCTCTAACATTTCTAAAAACTTGTAAATTATTAAACGCAAGACTAACAAGATGGATATTGGCATTACAAGACCACCAATTCGACATAATCCATTGTAAGGGGACAGACAATACATTAGCAGACTTACTAAGCCGAGTCAGAACCGATGAAAATAATAAACTCCAAGAAAATTCATCACCAGATTTAATAGTAGCAAATTTAAAATACCAACATAACCTAACACTTTTCGAAAACCTTAAAACATATCTAAATTACAACAAGAGGACCCCAGTATTAAAATAAATCATTTCAAAACATCAAATTCAACTTCAGAGGAATTAAATAACCCAAAACAACGTTTTAGGATAGATAAGGACATCCTATATCAAAAACATGGTGATAAATGGCTAATCGTACTACCTAACCTATTAGTACACAACCTAATACTGGAATGCCACGAATACTATTTACACTGCGGAGCGAAAAAATGTCTACTTACCTTACAAGAAGATTTTATTTTTAAGAATATGTCCAGGAGGATAAGAAAAATTGTTTCTATGTGCGATACCTGCCAAAAATGTAAATATAGCAACCATCCATTGCATGGAGAATCTAAAGGAGTCGACTGTAAGGGAAAAGGAGATCTATTAGCAGTAGATTTAATAGGCCCTTTACCTAAAAGTAAAGGAGGAGTCCAATATATCTTTATAATATTAGATACATTCACGAAATTTGTAAAACTGTACACATTAAGAAGAGCGACGGCACAAGCTGTGACAGATCGTATGTTCAAAAATTATATACCCGATTTCGGCCCGCCAGATAGAATATTAACTGACCATGGCACCCAATTTAAAAGTAAGATTTGGACCAATCAACTGGCAGAATTCAAAATTAAACACATCCTAAATCCAGTTTACCACCCCAGTTCAAATATGGCCGAGAGACCCATAAAAGAAATTAAGAGATGTCTGAGAACGTACTGTTCGAACAACCATAGAAGTTGGGCAAACTACATAAACACCATAAATAGTTTTCTTAACGAAATCCAACATGAGACGACAGGGTATACGCCGAACGAACTGCAACTAAATTTAAGAGATGAGAGATTCTGGAATACAGTAATTCAAAACCAATTCAAAATCGAAACACCTTTGCAATACAAACTAGAGTTAACAAAAACACGAATTAAAACAACCCAAAACAAACGGGCAGAGAAATTAAACAAGTCACACAAAATCACCACTTTAGAAGAGAATGAACTAGTTCTCGTAAAATCGTTCCCACAATCAAATTTAGGCTATGGAGAGACAGCCAAACTGTTTACAATATATGTAGGACCACTAAAAGTATATAGAAAGATTGGAAAGGCAATCTATATGTTAATCGACGAAGAAAACAAAACCTATGGACCTTACCATATAAACCTGTTAAAAAGATATAAATCAACGGAGCCTGTACAGACCAAATAATCAGATACGACAACAAAACGATAGAGACTAACCTGAATAAAAATATGTAAATAAAATAAACTATGTAAACTACGAATGTGATAAATGAACTATGTGAAATTATGTCAAATGTAAAGTGATAAACCATGTGAAACAGACTACAATCTTGAGATATTCAAGTACCCCTATCCCCAAGTGAATAGTAATTTAAAACATTTAAGTGTTACACCAACTAGATTGTGTGAAATTAACTTTACAGTGAACCCCAACAAACAGTGAATCCCCATATATAAACTACAACCTTGAACTACTCAAGTAACCCCCTTCCCTTGTGTATATTAAACTGAATCGTTATTAGTTAAGTGTTAAAAACAAACATTATAGGTTAAGAAATAGTCAATATAAACAAAACCAGCTGAATTATGTATTTAAGATTAAAACCTCAAGAGTCAAAGCAATTGCTGAACACGAACAGCTGTTAGTAATTAGTCAAGATGTTGTATATATGTTAATTTAGTTTTAAGGTTATGTTCAAAATGTTTCATGTTATTAGATTATAAGAGTTACAATGTTTAGTTAAGATTAAATAATAATAGATGATATGATTTGGCACATTACAAATAATTTTAAACTCAAAATTCGTTAAAATAATTTGAAGGACTTTACAATGGCACCAAATCATATCACTGAATATTCAACTTATCAAATGTAGGTCAATGATACTAATAAACAAAACAAAGTCTAGCCTAATGACCCAGTAGGCCTATAGTAAATTACATGTAAATCAGAGCCTAATCAAATCATAAAATGAACTGTAAATAAACAAAAGCCATATTTAGAAACTATTCAATCAACCATATGTTAGAAAATCATGTGAAATTATTAACAGAATCTAAGTACCCATTTATGTAAAGAAAACAATCTTGTACCCTAAAATTCAACACCATAGCTTAAAACTTTCAATGTAAATACTAAACACAGATCACTAGTCACAACAAACCACATATAAGAAATAATTATATTCATTTATTTATTAACTGAAGTGCATTAGACATATGAATTAATAAAATCCGTACGAATTGTACAATTCAATTTGCAGATGAAAGTTCTAGACCCAAAACAATACGACGCCATGAGTGTTTATAATAAATTATGACGTAATCGATTAGCGAATCAAAATATGAATGTAAATAAATATTTAACTTATTAGAACACAGTGGAAACCGACAAAATTATATCTATTAGGAATAATTAGACCTTAAAGTAATATTAGTTCAAGCCAAATGTGTTAGAAATAATTAGGATAATTAATATAAGCATTGTCTGTAATAACGGAAATCGTCAAATATGGCTGGCGCGAAAACCAAGTTGATTTTCAAAAGGTGACGCGATTTAAATAATTAAACTTATAGATAATATTTTAGCATCAAAGTAACTATAAAAATTTGTATAATAAATAGACAGAAAGTGAATATTTACACCATGAACGATATAATTAATCCCTTTCAAAATGCTTGAAAAACACCGTACGCTAAGTGGAACAACCAATAGAGAACTTCAGAAATCCGTAACTAGCGCCTGGACATGCAGCGGTTGCACGCGAACTAAAAAACCGACGCGGTAGTTTGGGAAGCTTTTCAAAAGGACTCCAAAAGAGACGCTGGAAGAAGCAAGATGTGAATTTACAGTTAATAAGTTTTCGTGTTTTTAAAGTGTGAATAAGTTCAAATCAATAGACTCAGTGACTCAAATTATAACAGATGTGGTATACCTGTTCTAATAATACATAACTTAAAGCTATTCAATATATAATAGACTTTAAAAGAAACAAAGAACTTTGAAAATTACTACAAATTATCTCCAAGCGTAATGATGCCATATTTCTTTGATAATTCTAACTTCTTTCAATTTACCCAATATGCGAATTGAACAATAGTCAATTCAAGTCCAGGCATGTTACCTACCCGAGATTAATTTAATTTAAATACTTTATAATCAATCCACAAAGATATTATTGAACTTTTTAAATAGTCAAGAACATTTATGATTAAACTGAGCTTCAGCCGATGGCAAAATTATTAATGAATATACAATTTTAAAAGCTTTAACTTCAAGAAATAACAAAAATTAAAATCTTTGTAAAACCATGTTAATATAATCTTTATTTGAATAAATCAAACTTCTATTTATTGTATCCAATCAAGCCTATGTGTTTTAATTTCATTAGTCAATATCTTAGATATATCTATCATTACAATTACATATTCATAACTAAAGTTTAGTTATAAAATGGCTTCCAACAAGTGGGACATTTAATTCAAAGAAATACATTTTATAAAAATAGCAATATATGTAAAGTTATACCTGTGTTATTATTTTCCAAGAAGAAATTTTATTAAAACACATTATAGTTAACCTTCTTACAAGATTTTTGTTTGTTTTAGGTTGTATGCAGTTGATGTGCACATTAGTAAAGGTAACGAGCTTGCAGTAAACAAAGAGCCTTTTTTATCAGATTAACAGCAACCTGAAATTGACATTCCAAATATAAAATGTCTTCACAGCAGAAAATTGAGATTGTATTAAGACTGGATCTTCCGCCTTCAGTAAGAAAGAAGAAGACGAGAGACCTTTCCTTATGTATTTTGTGTCAAGAAAAAAATAATACCTCATTAGTGGTTCCTAAATCATACGAGAAGGTGTTAGAGTGTATTAAAAAGAGAGCGGAATGGGGCGAAACGGAATATATCAATATTTTAAGCCAGCTGAGTAGTTTTTATCCAGATAGTCTCAAAGAAATGAATGCTAAATGGCATTCTGACTGCTATAAAATGTACCCATAAGGGCAACATGGAAAGAAGCGAAAGAGTGTACCAAAACCGTTTACTTTAGCCTATTCCTTCAACATCTGAATGCGAAAAATCATCTCAAAAGTACACTTTAAGATCCAAAACACCATTATATGACAAGGAAAAGTGTTTTTTTTTTTTTTTGTAACGAAGCGGGTTCCAAAAAGGACCAGCTTCGTAAATTGGCAACAGATTCAGCAGAAGTTCGTTTGAAATGTGCCATAGAAATGTCACAAAGAGAAGATTGGAAGATTCGCATCAGCGACTGTTCTGATCCTGGAGACTGTCATGTCCGAGATATTATCTACCACAAGAAATGTTGGAATACTAATGTTGTTAATGTTTTAAGACCAAAGCCATCTACAAGTAACCCATCATCAACATGTTACCAGGGAACAAACGTTGAGTTTCTAGCTTCCCTCAGTAATTTTTTGCTAGAAGGAAATGTAACGACAATGGGTGAAATAGAAAACTATTACAACACAATTGCTTCTAACAATGGCCTACTGGATGGTCAAAGGATGTCTAGGAAGCAACTGAAGTGTTTTATAGAGGAAAAGACTAAACGAGCCTCAACGGATATCACTAAAAGTAACAGCAGATGTTGCGTTGGCAAGTACTGAAGAAGATTACAAGGATACTGAGCACGATATGAGAATTCTTCATGAGGCATCAAAGATTTTACGCAAGGCTGTGTTAAAATGCGAAAAATTGACATTTACAGGTAGTTTTGATGATGTTAATGTAGAAGAAGTTGTTCCTGAAGAAGTTTGTATTTTTTTTAAGTGGTGTTGTCAAGGACAGATAAACGTCAACAGCGCTCCACAAAGTCGTGATGTTTATATAACAAAAACTTCCCTAAAATTATCGCAACTTTTTATGTTTGAAATACTTTTGCCAAGACAAGCTTCTAACGTAAATGCAATAACCAGTCGTCATACTCGACAGTTACCGTTGCAAGTGGCAGTGGGGTTAACAATGCACTCTTCTACCCGCAGTAAATGTATTATTAAAATGCTAAACAGAATTGGTGAATCCATAGATTATGGAAAAGTTCTTCGGCTTGAAACAGAAATTGTATCAGAAGTTATAAGTCGTACTGAAGAAAGTGGAGGAGTTTATATTCCTTCGGACTTGGTGAAAGGAAGATTTGTTTATTGTGCTGCGGACAATGTAGACTTCCAAGAGGATACTCCTTATGGGAAAGGAACGTTGCACGGAACAGCCATGGTTATTTATCAAGCAAAGGTGGCCTCAGACTTAATGAATCCAATAGAAATATCTGGAAAATCTTCGTTCTTTAAAAAGTGTTCCCCAGTTTGTTTCTGAAACTGTTATAGGCAGCATTCCTAAACGATCCATGCCAAAAAACCCTGTGCTAAACTTAAATACAGCTTCTACAGAGGAAAGTGTAAACGATTTGTGCTCATACAAAAACGAAGACCTCATTTGGGTGATAGCCCAAAGTTCTTCACTGTCAGCTTTTGTAGACTTGAATATAAACGAATATCAAGACAAACAAGACACACCCCAGGATGATCCAACGATAACAAATGCAGTTCCGGTCTGGGCAGCCTTTAATTCAATTACAAATAACAAACCAAGAAAAGAAACAAGAATATGTGTATTGCCTCTATAGTTCTAGCCCAACTAAAGTAGAAACACAGCTCAGTTTCATGAGTCAATTGGAGAAAGTGACGTATAATATTGCACCCGGCCAGAGAACTGTTGTGACTTTGGATCTAGGACTGTACAGACCTGTATTGAAATTGTCTATGGAGAAAAACGAAATATAGAAAAACTGGGTTCTTAGACCAGAAGAGCTACATATCGTTATGGCAATGCTTCGCTGTAATGGGAAATTTATAAACGGTACAGGTTTAGAAACTACGCTTACTGCACTATATGATGAGACTGTTGTATCCCAAATTTTGTCTGGAAAGTGTGTAAGAAGAGCAGTTGACACACATTCATCCCTAAGGATAGCAATTTTCAAGTGTGTCCTAGATGAATTTGTCAAAGACAACAGTGCCATAGGAGAGATTATAAAGCTAAAGTTGTACAAGTTAATAACAGATTTACAAGGAAAAACTATAGAAGAAATTAAAACTAATTATTTGGAAATAATGGAGGTTATGAAAAGTATCAATGTTTTGTCAAAACTACAATGTTTCCAAGCTAAAGAAGCAAAAGTAGTGTTACTGCATTCCTACACTTCTCCTTTTTAAAGATTTATTGTTTTTTTATGGCACTAGGAAAGTAGCCATAGTATCAAAAATCAATAGAAACAAACGGGCAAGTAAACAATATTTATATTTTGTTTTTATTCATTGAAAATGCTAGGCTATTATAATTTATAATTATTAGTTCCGGTATGACTTAAAACATTTGTTGTTCTTTTGTGTCAGCAAATGAAAAGAGAAAATTTTGTATATATTTATAAAGTCTGAGATAATTATCATAGGAAAAATATATCTGAATATTATTTGTTTACATGGATATAAGAAAATATGTAGTCTTACCTGTTTTCATATCCATTATTTCTTTCTCCTTGGATATAGGTTTAGGTTCTTCATCCTTGAATAAAGCTTTTTTTAACACCTAAAACACAAACAGGGTAAAACTTCATAATAATGTATGCTTATGTTAGTTATTTATCGTAATGCAAAAGTAAATGGCTCTTTCCCCCCACACTTCTGTTTTTTTAAAATTTACTTGTGGACCCGGCAATGCTTCACTATTGCTTGATTTTATTTTAAGTGTAGTTATCCCATTTCATCCCTTTGACTTAAGTAATCGAATTGAAAATGTAATTTATATCAATTAAGAACAATAGCAAATAATTTTAGCTTTGTAGTTTGTAGGAATTAGTAAAATTTATTTTTATTGTGTAGGGGTAGCTTACCAAATTTTAATATATTTGGTTGTAGTGACCATGTTTTAAAAAAAATCCTAATATTAATACAGAAAGTCCTCTACTTACGAACTTAGTGCGTTCGCAGCAAATGTTCGCAAATCGAAAAGTTCGTAACTCGAAACACACGGAGTTTGGCGCAAGAATTGTAAATACTGTACTGTACATACAACACTGTTTTTACAATTAGGCTACTGTACTGTACTGTATAGGCTACTTGAATACTGTAATGTTGAATTCAATTTGTTAAAAGAAATTGCTAAAAGGTAATATAAATACGATTCACGTGCAAATCAATCACTTCATTTATTAAAAGAACTTCGCTAAAACAACTATGTACATTACATACATATAAGTTTAAAAAGAAAACTGTTTTTTAAATAAAATATAACACTGTAATTACTTATAAAACTTTTAAAAACACATAATGTAGGTAGTCCACTCATTCCTTTGATGTTGATGGCATTGGATCTCCCACAATACAGGCCTCTTTAGAGTTCTTATTAAAGAACTGAGTAATAGAAGTTTGAGTAGCAGTTCTTTTCTTTTCGTCCAGTATCAATTTATAGCATGTAAGGGCATCGTGTACAGTCGCTGAAACTTTGGCAAATTTATTTTCGTTTGTGTCCTGTTTTTGAAAACACGTCAGTGCCTTTTCTATCAAACTGAAACCTTCTGTCAGCTGTTTGACAGTAAATGTCTTTGGCTCCTCTTCTTCAGTTTCATCATCAATCGGTTCTTCTGGTTGTGCTGTTAGTTCAAGCAACTCTTCATTTGTCAACTCCTGTGAATGACTTTCAAGTAGCTGATGAATATCTTCTGCTTCTACTTCCAAATTCAATTGGTTACCAAGGTCTAAAATATTATTTATGACCTCTTCTTCATTTTCCTCTACATTATTATTATCAAGGCTTTCATTTGTAAAAAAATGTGGGCATAGTTTCTTCCAAACGCCTTTCATGTTTGAAGTCTTAACTTCAGACCACTTACCACCTAAATTTTGTACAGCTTTTATTAAATATTATTTTTTTCCCAAAATTCCTTTAGTGTGCAATTCTTGTCATCTGTCGCCTTGATCCATGGGCTGCAATAAGGACGATGTATTAGGTGGCAAGTAAATAACTTTGACGTTCGGGTGAAAATCATTCAACTGCTGTGGGTGGCCTGGAGCATTATCAAGCAAGAGTAATATCTTAAAAGGAATGTTGATCCCCTTGCAATATTTTTTCACATCGGGTATAAAATGTTTGAGAAACCATTCTTCAAAAACCGCCAGAGTAACCCAAGCCTTACGGTTTGATTTCCAAACAACAGGCAATGAATCCTTAGGAATATTTTTTAGAGCTCTTGGATTTTCAGCACGATAGATTAAAAGAGGTTTAATTTTGTAGTCGCCTGAACAGTTTCCTCCAATCATTAATGTAAGCCTATCTTTTGCAGACTTAAATCATGGCATTGAATTTTCTCCTTTCGATATGTATGATCGATCTGGCATTTTCTTCCAAAATAAGCCTGTCTCGTCAACGTTGAAAATTTGTTGTGGCAAGTATTTATTCTTCAGTCTTTATAATATTTTCAAGAATCTTTGGAAATTCAACAGCGGCAGTGACATCGCCACTGGCAGCTTCGCCTGTTATTTTAACATTATGGTAGTTATTACGTTTCTTAAACCTCTGGAACCAACCATGGCTTGCTGTGAATGGAGCTTCAGTTGAACTCTCACCTTTCTTTACTCTCAAGTCTTCGTATAAACTTGTGGCCTTTTCTTGTATGAGATTAAGACTAATAGGCATTCTACGTTGTTGTTGACTTTCCATCCAAATGGTCAAAAGATTTTCCATTTCCTCCATTATTGTGCCTCTTCACTTAGTAATAATTGTAGACTGCATAGGGGTACAACTTTTAATATGCTCCGAAATACGAGTTTTATAATTTAAAATTGTTGCAATCGTAGAACGATTCATTTCATATTACTGCGCAATATCAGCCATTTTTTCTCCTCTCTCAAATCGCCTAATTATGTCCACTTTGTTTTCCATAGTGATTGTTCGTCGTTTCTTACCTACACACTTCACACTTTCACTATTTTTACGTTTTCCACTCATGATCAATAAACAGGTTCCAACAACAACAAAAAATAATTAACACACTGTGAGGTTAAATAAAAAAACTAACAAACTAAGCGATAATTTAACAACAAAACAAAGACTTTACAAATACTATACTGTACATACACAAAAATGTTTTTTTTAACTAAAATACTTTTAAAAGCAATCTCAACAGTACATAAAAAACAACCAACTACACCTCAATAGTACAAAACACTTAGTTACAACACATCTAATTAATACACGACCACAGTCCAAACTGAAATGAGTGGACTGGAATGACTATTTATAGCATAGGCTAACAGCCAATCGTGTTGAGCCACGTTCCGTTCTTCCCGCCTCTTACGGTCATATCTTCCCGCCTCCTGTCAATCATTTTTAATTCCTGGAACTTTGTTCGTAACTTCGAAAGTTCGTAAATCGAACGTTCGTAAGTAGAGGACTTACTGTATGTGTAAATTGTGAAATTTTAGTGAAATTTCTTGAGTAGTTTTTGAAAAAATAGAATATTAAGTGTTTGGATTAATATTTAATTTTAAGCGTAGTTGTTCCATTTCATCCCTTAATCCAAAGTAATCAAATTGCTATAGTTTTTTTATATGTCCTACCTTAAACATAGTATTACCTAATTTTAGTTTTATAGCTTGTATTAAGTTAGTGTAATTTATATTTATTGTGTAGGGGTAGCAACCCCGTTTCAACTTCTTGGACTCTGATAACTTTAACATCTAAACACTCCTGGTATGAAAAATACTTGACACTTTAATCGGGCCACTCACCTCTCAAATCATTTCCAGCTAGATTCAGAGCTGTTTCCATTTTATTCCAGAATAATCCTTAATGTAATTGGACTATTTGTAGTTCAAATGAGTTTGAATTTTAAACATATTTTTGTAAGAATTGTGACCTGTAACATGGCCTACTATTTAATTTACAATATTAAAAATAATCTTACTCTTTTAACGTTAGGCGTTATAAAAATAAAAATTTGATTGGTTATAACTGTTAAAAAAAAATGTGGTCGTCGAAAAAACTTGTAAAATAAAAAAAAATGTTCAGATCAATAAAAAACACGTTGTATGTGGATTATCACTCACCCACACTTCATCACTCTTATTTAACTTCAATATTCGTCGTTTACTACTCAACTTAAATTTTAAAAAAATACTCCTCTCTCTTCAATCTTCACTACAAAAATTATTCACCATTTAACTCACCTTATTTCAACTTATAAATCCACCTTAAACCTTATAAACCTTCCTTCATATAACCTTATAAATCTTCATTTTAACTCTAAAAAAAATAATTCAATATTCCACATACAACGTACTCCTATGCTTTCTTAACTATGCATATATCATTATTTATAAAAAATTCTTTGTAATTAACTTAATTTCTCAGGTCGTGTATCTTTGACTGGAAAAGTACTCACTAACAGGAAGTCATGGCTCATCAAAAGAAATTCAAGACATTGTGGCGGAACAACTATGTTTTTACTCACTCATTCTAAAAAATTGATTATACACAGACAAGTTTATCTTCATCTTGACACAAATAAAACAGATTATCCACAATTCATACAAAATACAAGTTACAATTTAAGTTATATAAGATACAAGTTACAATTTAGGTAGACTAGGCTTAGACACCATTTCCAAAAAAAATAAATGAAGTTATATTTAAAAGATTTAAAAAAAATTAAAATGCAGACTAATTCAATGTTATGGCCATATATACTCACGAAATGGTTCACACAAGTGTTTTAACCTAGGATTTACCGGATTGTAACGGATATCTTCACCACGCTACCATGTTCAACACACACCAAAGCCCGACCTCGTGGTCACATTTTTATAAGTTCACTTTACATTGAAAATATTCGATGGATTCTAACGCCGAAGCGTACATCAACGCTATATCACTCCAAGTTCACTTTGACATATCACCCATCACTCTCCTATATCAAAAAACTACATATTTATGAATTTTACTTTCATCACATACACCAGTTTAACTTAACTTCTCGCCATCTTTCTTTCGAGAGAGCTGTTCAATGCCTTTTTGAACAATGCCAGTTTTTACGATCACACAGATCCAGATCAAGTTTATTGTGCGCACTGATGTAAACATTTATGTATGATGTATGATAAGTTCTTATATATGTTTTTCTTTATAACTTTGTTGCACTTAGTACTTATGTGATTGAAATTGTTTATTATGCGACCATTTCTTTAATCTTTTTTACTGTTCTTTGTAAACACACCACCGTTTTTTGAACTCTTATACACTTTATACATATTATATATTTTTCACTCGTTAATGTTTTTAAGTCTGCTTTTTTATTCTTTATTTTTTATAGTCTGCTTATTTTTTACTTTATGTTTATTTAAATGATTATACTTTAATTATTTTGCGTCATAAATGAATTTATATATGTATACAAGAATTATAAATATTTAGTATTATATATTGCGTCTCATTTTCTACCAGACCATTCTTCTAAGTTTTAGTCACTATGGGAATTTACTAGTTAAAATCATACAATGTTTTCGTTGCACGGACTGCAAGTGTTACAGACACCTCCTGTTCATGAAAGAAATTCGTTGAATGAACACCCAAAAACACTACAGTCCATGCAACAAAAAAAAAATTTTTCAAGAGAGAAAAATTTTGAATTCCAAAGAAATCTGGTCTTCACATTATTAAAAATTTTAAAATTACAAGTTATATTTATCTATTATTAACATTGAAAATTTGAATCATAGTTCTCATTCAACAAACTGTTAGCTAAAATTCACATTTAAATTAAATATTAGTTGCCACAAAAATCAAATAAAATTCAACTTATCAAAAAATCATGATTATTAATTCAAAAAATTAAACATCAAAGTCAAACATCACAATCAAACAATATAAAAAAAAAATTATACATCAAAATCAAATATCAAAATCAAACATTACTGAAAAATCAAAATTACACATCATTATTCATCAATTAAGATTATCAATCAAAAATTATACACCATTGAAATTATTCAAATATTAGAGTTTCCATTGTTCAACACTCAACATTGTTACGTTCAAATTATTCACAAATCAAAAAATTATACATCATTCACAAATCAAAATTCATCTATCTTCAATTTGTGGCAATTTTTCACTCAATCATCCTTAATTAACACATTTTAAATAATCATTCATACTACAAATCAAATCTATTACAAGTCTTTAAAATTTACATTTACATTTAATATACATTCACTCAAATTTACCACATTATGCCTGTATAACAAATTGTGAATAAACACTTTTTTTAAATGGCAATGACCCCCTCTCAAACAACGTATATGGATCATTCCATCAAAGTGCGATAATCAGACGAGAATGGAGAAAGAATAATAATAAAGTTTCTTAAATTATTTACAAAAATCAATATAAATATAAAATAGAAATTTGAAAAATATTTAAGTTACCATTTCATTTCCCTCATACATACCTCCCATCATTAATTCCTTAATCAACCCCCATTAAACTCCCAAACATGTCCTTGAAGGTCGCAGCATTGTTATACACCGTCTGTATCCAATGTACAACCCCCCACAACATTTTATTAAAATGAATTTAAAATTAGTGAAAACAAATCTAAGTTTTTTAGTTTGCCACTCCCCGTTCAAATTTTCATACTCACCTCATTCGCACTACAAGTTATTATATATTTCAATTTTATATTTTTTACAAATTATTTAAAACAACGAACAAAAAATAAAATACTATTTACAAGAAAGATCGAAACACTAATCAGGTAAGTGACTTCTTTCTTTTTCTTATAGGCCTCTTTAATATAAGTAGGCCTAGCCTATGTCTTATTAACTTTGTTATTTTTTCTTTCTTAACGTTACTTTTTAGTCTGTAAATTTTGCTTCTATATTTCATTTTCTGTTTTTTGTTTTTTATTCCTGAAATCCTTTTTATAATTTTAAAATAATTTCTTTGACAATCATAATTTTGCTCAAAATTTATTTTCCCAGATCTATACTTTAAAGCATTTATAAGCCTATTTTCATTTACATTTATTTTCTTTAAATCCAAACTCATATCCTTATTTAAATCATTAATCGTTTTAAAATCATCATAATTAACATCTTCATTTACTTCTCCAATTCCAAATTCTACAGTATCATTTCTTAGAACATAATCGTCGCATAATTCTTCCACAACTACTTCATTTACATTTATTATTTCACTCTCACACACTGTTACAATAGGCTTATCAAACTTATCAACTTTAGAATCAAAAACCTCGGTCACACTATCTTTCACTTTTACAACCTCTATTTTACTGGTCACATTCTTATTCACTTCCAAAAATTTGTTTTCAAAAACTCTGCTCTTTATATTTACTTCGTTATTAATTAGTTCTAACTTCGTAGGCCTATTTATACTCTCAAGAATCTCACTAAATTTCAAGTCACTCTCTGCTTTTAAATCTTTGCATTCTTTACTCACAACCTCCATCTCTGTTTGGAGATTATCTAATTTTGTATTCAATCTATCATTATTTACTTTACTTTCTACGTTACTTTTCTCTATCTTGAGACTTAACTCTTCTGACTTTACACTTAAGTTTTCTATTTTACTACTCAAGCTATTGTTATTTACTTTCATTTCTGTTTTAATCTCAGTCAAAAAACACATCATCATTTCTTTAAAATTATCCCCAGCAAAATTGTCACTTGACCTAACCTTCTTTACACTTTCGCTATCTTTCATTGTCTCATTCATCTCTGAATCCCCCACTTCATCCTGCACACTCACATTGATGGATTGATCCATTTGCAACCCTGAATCGTTTAACTCTACAATCTTACTAGCCATATTTCAAAACTGTACTCAACAATTTGTTAAAGTTATAAGTTGTTCGCCACAACGTCCCAAAAAACCCTCAAAGTCACCATGACACCCATTTTGCTTTCGTTTCACAGCCCCGCATTAAAGGGCGCCATTTTATAACGTGAAGCGTTATAAAATGAAAATAGTATAGATTAAACTGTTAAAAAAAATGTGGTCGTCGAAAAAACTTGAAAAATAAAAAAAATGTTCAGATTAATAAAAAACACGTTGTATGTGGATTATCACTCACCTACACTTATCACTCTTATTTAACTTCAATATTCGTCGCTTGCTACACAACTTTAATTATAAAAAATACTCTCTCTTCAATCTTCACTACAAAAATTATTCACCATGTAACTCAC
>JAGFPH010006206.1:64667-83002 GCA_018207615.1 Philaenus spumarius
TTCTCTTTTCCCTTCTGTTGGTTTTTTGTATCCTCGAACACGAGCGCGTGATTCATCTTCTGAAAAAAGGGTAAACATAATCTGATATGAGTTCTTATTTATGCACCTAATATTAATTCTTAGCATAATTTTACTAATGCTGCTTTCTGATGATAAGTGTATAAGACTAGTCAAATAATGTGACAACAGGGACATAATTGCTCAATACCTAATGACTCACCGCCATCCCTTCTCCTAACATGATGCTTACACATTCCCAAAAAATATCCATTGTATTAATGTATGTACACTAAAACCTCGTTTATCCGGTTTTGACGGGACCAGTACCGTTCCAGATAAACAAAATTCCGGATAAACCAAATATCATAGGGTTTTACATAAAAACACGTGTAATAATATACAATACAATAATATTACATATACATTACAATATAATGTACAGTACATAATAAACAATAATCCTTACTGGTAAGTACAGGAAAATTAATACAGAAAAAACTTGAAATGTTTATTGTTTTTTAAAGAAATGTGTAATGTTTTTTTGCTTCTCTGCAGAAGTTCTCTTTTTAGCAGACCGATCTCGAAACCGTTTTATTAGTAACAGCTCTGCCGGGTTAGTGTCATATTGACGCTCCAAATTAGTTAACAGCTGATCGAACATTGATGCCGCCTCGGTGTGATTTATTGTTGTGTCTTCTGCTTCGTCATCGGAGATTGAGTTATCGTCAGTGCTCGGTTTGTAACACTAACAGCCATGTCACAGAGAAAATATACAATAAGAAATAAGTCAGCTGTTTCCTATAGTGTCTAAAAGCACAGAGGTTTGGTCTAAATAAATAAATGACGCAATACTTAAATAATATTAACCATTTATAATTTTTATATATACATTTCTTAATGACGCAAAATAATTACAATAGAATCATTTTTTTTAATAAATAAATAATAAAAAATAAAAGCAGACTGTAAAAGTAGGTAATATAAAAGCAGACTTAAAGAACATATTAATATATGAACGTGTGTAAAATGTGAAAATTATATAAGAGATTTTGTTTCAATGAGTAGTGCGTTAGAAGTGAACAATATAAAGCAGCAGTTAAAATTATAAACAGTTCAATAAATAAAAGATAATAACAAGACATAGCACAATTCGACATGTATCGAGATCTCAGTATAATAAGAAACTCCATATACAATGATCATGGAAGCAATTAAAAGAGAGAGAGGGCAACAAGTTGCTTACGTGACAAAAGGCAGGTATCAAGCAATAGGGAACGCGACAGAACGTTCTGGAAGCAAGAAGACTTCTAGCAAGATGGCGTAGCTGTTAATGTGCGTTGCATAAAGCCGGCGAGGAATATTACACGAAAAATGTAGTTTTTGTTATAAAATGGTGACAAGTTTAGTCCCAAACTAAAGTAGATATACTTTTGAGTTGGTGTTATCATAAAAAATGGAATTGATCATGTAAATTGAGTGTTTTTCGACATATAACTTTCCATGTGCTTTGGCGGGATTAGCGAGAGATAGGCTTCAGAACATATCGAGTGAATTGTGTTAGCGACGAAAAATCCTAGGTAAAAAACAGTGCGACGAATATAACGCAGTGAGTAATAATGGCCATAGGACATATTTTTTAGTCTGCAGGTATTAAATTTTGATTATTTTAAAAGGTAACTTCTCTTAATTTCTGTTGCGTCAATTTTTTTACTTTTTGAGAGATAGGGTTGATAAAAGTTCATGTAATTGTAAATAGTTCTTTGATTTGTTTGTATATTTGTACCATTATGTTGATATCTTTTTATTGCTGTAAATATTCATTTCTAATTATGTTTGAGTAAACAATAGTTGTCTTGCTACAATGTCTTGAATTTCTTTATACAGCCACGAATGTCCATTTAGCTTGTACTTTGATAGCCAGGTTTCCACCCCTGAGGAAATCAAATTAATTAATAAATATTTTTCAGTAATTAACAATTATGAGTAGTTATATGCAAACAGAGCATAAGTGAGGTTATATGTGGATTATCGCAAATATTATGATTATTATTTTTTATTAGTATTGTGGGAGTTAAGTGAAGGTGATTTTTAAGGTTTTGAAAGTAAGGTGAGTTGAAGTAAGGTGAAGCACATGATATTGTTCTACGTTGAAGTTGGGAGAGAGATGTTATGGAGAGTTTAGGTAAATGGTGATTTTATTGTTGAAGTAAGGCAATAGGCCTAGGAGGTATATAAATGATTAAGGTATTACATGAGCGACGACTTTTGGTTTTAAGGTGAATAAGTGAAGGAGATGAAGGAGAGATATTGATAATTATTAGATAATCCACATATAGCGTTTTTATTTTTGATTTAAAACATTTTTTTTTTATTTTTTGAAATTTTTACCGAACTTCATTTTTTTTTAACTCATTATAACTTAATATATTTTTATTTTTTGCAACGCCTATCGTTGCAGGTTCCGGTTGTGATAACTCTGCTACAATTTCATCTTCTGATAAAAGTTGGTAACCGTGGTCACATTGATCAACATTTAACCAGTCAGCTATTTCTTCATCTTCCATATTTTCACAGTATTCATCACAATCTGCCAACATTTCTCTAATTTCCCTATTTTCAATGACGGTAACATCGTTTTCTTCTGCGCTCAAGTCTTCATGTATCGGAATATCAGGCCATAACTTCTTCCATGAATTTTTTAAAGTTTTTTTGGACACATTGTCCCACGCAGCAGCTGACATGTAAATTACACTTTTAATGTTTGTTTTTTTTAAAGTGTCTATGATACTCTCCTTCTCGTTTCCTTCTTGCTCTTTCACCAGTTCACTTAACAACGCCTTTCGACATCTCCGTTTGAGTGCCTCAATCGAACCCTGATCCATCGGTTGTATAAGGGACGTTGCATTCGGGGGCAGGAATTTAGCATAAATATCGCCACATTTCAAAACGTCCTCTTCAGGGTGTGTCTGCGCGTTAAGGATAGCTTTTTCAGGAAGATTATTTTCTTTAAGGTGCTTTTTAACAGACAGAACAAATTCTGTTAAAAACCAACTTTTAAACAACTCAGAACTCATCCATGCTTTTTTTTGAGATCTATACAGGACTGGCAAGGTTTTAAAATTAACATTTTTTAACGCCCTAGGCTTGGCTGATTTTCCGATTAACATTAACGGCAATTTGTGCTCACCCGACGCATTTGCACAGCACAACAATGTAACACGTTCTTTACTTTTTTTATGGCCTTTAGCTTTGTCATCTACCTTGGACACCAAAGACTTTGTTGGTAACATTTTATAAAAAAGCCCAGTTTCATCGGCATTATAAATCTGGGAAGGTGACAGGTTGTTCTCAGACATAATTTTTTGAAAGCTTAACTTAAATCTTTTGCTGCCTATAACATCTCCCGATAATATTTCACCTGTGACAGTGAGTTGACGAATGCCATGCTTTTCTTTCCATCTCGTTAGCCAGCCACTGCTAGCAGTGAAAGATGGATCCCCACCTAATTTTTTATTAAGACTAATTGCCTTCTCCTGCAAAATCGGACCTGACAAGGGAACACCACAGTCCCTTTCTTGACGAAACCACAAAAAAAGGCTTTCATCTAAAGCTTCGTTTTTAGCCATGCGTGCCGTGCTTCTATTTCCTAAACTTTCTTTTGCTACCATCTTAGAACAAAAATCCTCAATTTTATTTCTATTTTTTTTCCAGTCCCCTACAGTTGAAACACCTACTCCATACTCAGACGCAATATTTTTTAATGTCTCACCTTTATCCAACCGGAAAATAGCCTCTAATCTTTTTTGCATGCTGACAACAACCTTCTTCCTTTGGTTGTCTGACATTTTAATTAAGTCAGTGCACGATTATTATTAATAAAGTACGTATTGCGATGTAAATAGTCACTGCACTCCGCAACAATAATGTTTACTCTCACTCAAAACAACACTAACAACACAATACAGTACAACTGGTTTTACGACAATATAGTAGAACTAAACAAACTAGTGGTGCTGATTGACGGACACGTTTGACAAGTGACACTGATTGATGGGCACAGTGGTGACGTGAGTACAGTCAAGTTCACCCACAGCTGCGCCGAGCCGTACACTCAGTGCTGCCAAAACTGACACCCTGCACGGGATATGACACGACTCGCATTGTATTTTGCAATTTCATGTAGTGTTTTTATTCCAACACTTCCTCCAAAACACTACATGCTAGACTTTAGCTGATAATTTCAGAACTCCAATACTGGAACGAAGGTAGATGAATCTATTTTTATCTAATGGCTTGGTAAATAAGTCTGCAAACTGCTTTCGTCCATCAATATGTTCCAACTTCAGCTCTTCATTTAGATATTTTTCTCGTACATAGAAGTATCTGATGTCAATATGTTTTGATCTTTTATGATATTCAGGGTTCTTTGCTTATTTTATCGTACTTGCATTATCCACATAAAGTGTTGGAAGTTGATTAAAACACAATAGTTCTGTTAATAATCGTTTGATCCATATTAATTCTTTTGCTCCTTCACTAGCAGCTATTAATTCAGCTTCAGTAGTTGAGAGAGAAACTGTTCTTTGAAGTTGACTAGTCCAGGAAATTGCTCCTCCAGCTAATACTACAACTCCAGTTGTTGATCTACGTGATGAGGTATCACCACCAAAATCAGCATCACTGTATATTCTTAGGGATTTTCCATCATTTTTGTACCTTATGCAATACCCTTTAGTTCCTTTCAAATATTTAAAAATACGTTTCACATTACTCCAATCTTTTTCAGTAGGATTTTCCATTGCACGTTCCGCTTTGTTAACACTGAAAGCAATGTCTGGACGAGTTGCAGCAGTAAGATACATAAGGCTTCCAACTGCTTCACGATAAAGAACTTTTCCTTTTACATTTGGACTATCTTCCACTTCTTCTTTACCGATGGGAGTTGATACTGCGTTAGCCTCATACATCCCAAAACGTCTCAATATTTTATTTGTATATTCTTCTTGATTAATACTGATTGATCCATCACCATCATATTTAATCTGCATACCTAGAAAGTTTTCCAAAGAGCCAGTAGTAATTTTAAATTCAGTCTGTAAAAGTTTCAAAAAACTTTTGATTTCTTGTTCATCAGTCCCAACTAGTAGACCATCATCAACGTAAATAGCAGCATATAAAGTTTTTTCTTGATTAATTCGAAAAATAAAAACACAAGGATCAGCTGTACTAGTTTTAAACCTGTTTTTTTTTATAAATTCCATAAAGCGCTTATTCCAACAACGTGGAGCTTGCTTTAAACCATAGAGACTCTTTTTCAATAGGCATACTCGGTCGGTCCCATCTTCAAATCCTTCAGGCTGTTCTAACGTCAAACTGCTTCATTTTCATTCCTTTTATTGCAGCAATAGCCAAAAGTGTTCTTATGGAGTCATAGCGAGCCACTAGACTAAAAGTTTCATCATAGTCAATTCCGTATTTTTGTACATAGCCTTTTGCTACTAATCATGCTTTGTATCGACTTTCTCCATTGATTGGAGGCTTTACTCTAAAAACCCAACGATTTTTAATTACATTTACATTATCAGATCGTACAAGGTCCCAGGTTTCATTTTCCTGTAGAGACTCTATTTCATAATTCATTGCCTTTTTCCATTTTTCCTTTTGACGAGTTTTCATGGCTTCGTTGTACGACTTGGTATTGTCATCATCATTTTCTTTTGGTAATTCTGATAACATCACGAAATCACCTGTGTTCATCCAATCTGGTTGTTTTCTATCACGAGAACTTTGTCGTATTTCAATGACTGTTTCTTCTGAAAAATTGTTGACTTCATTGTTATCATTTATATCAATCTCTTCATTGACACTTTTATCCAGATAATTATTATCTTTGTACAGTATATTGAATTGATTTTCAATTACATTTTCTTTGTCTTTTTCGTCTATATGACTAACTTCTGCATTTTGTTGTATATTGCATACATTTTCAGTCTTAAACAATACATCATGACTACAAATTATCTTTCTTTTCGATGGAATCCATACTCTATACCCATCTTTGTCATTGACATATCCAACCATATGTCCAAAGACTGATTTATTACCAAACTTTGATATAAATTGCTTTGGAATATGTACATAACAACCAGTACCAAATACTTTTAGATGATTTAGTTTTTCAACCTTTTTTTTATACCAGAGTTCATGTGGAAACTTATTTGCGACTTTAGTTTTTCCTGTGCGATTTAAAGTGTATACTGCAGTATTACACGCTTCTGCCCATAAGAATTGTGGCAGCTTGCTTGCACTAAGCATAGATCGAGCAGCTTCTACTATAGTCCTATTTTCTCGTTCCGCTGTGCCATTTTACTAAGATGTGTAAGGCGGTGAGATCCCTCTTTGACTTAACAGATTAACAACTTCTTTATTTATAAATTCACCTCCACCATCGCATCGCAATTTTCTGACTGTATGTCCATTTGTTGCAGCTTCATTTAGAAATTGTTCAAGAGCTTTACTTACTTCATTCTTATTTTTCAGAAAAAATATTCTATATTTACTGTAGTCATCTTTAAAGCATACATAATATCGCGATCCACCTAAATATGTTGTTTTCATCGGTCCATTAACATCAGCATGAATTAATTCTGCCGTTTCTTCAGATTGACTAGATCTCTTTTTGAAAGGTAGGCGGTGCATTTTTCCCAAAGCGCATCCATCACAAAGATCTTCTTTTTCATCAGTAATATCTATGTTCATACGTCGTAGTATTTGCTTAACGTAATTTTTATTCTGATGGGCAAAACGTTCATGATACAGCTGTAGAGTATAATTTTCTTTCGAAAGATTCACTTGTGCAGCAGATGTTAAGTTTACCGTATGCATGTTCAAGATATACAATTCATTGCTTAAATACCCTGTTGCAACTAGTTTTTGGTTTTCTTTTCTAACTATTTTAACTGTTTCTTCATCTAATATTGTTTTTGTGATGTTACTGGTTACTGGAATATATAAAGGACACACGTCTTAACAGTTTGACTGTTTATGTTTGGCCAATATATTACATCTTTAGCTTTGAGTTGAGTTTTAACTATACCACTATGTGAATAATGCAAACGATTTAACATTTCATGTCTTATTGATTTAGGTATTACTATTGATGTACCTTTAAATACTATTTCTTTATTTATGGTAAGCTCATCTTTAACATTCCAGTAACTTCTGATTTGTAAAGGCAATATATTTTTGTGATTAGGCCAACCATCTAATATATATTTATTTAACCCTCTAAGTGTTACGGGATTCAATTGAGCACTCATCATCCCGCGACGGGCCACGTAACGCTTCTGAATTGAGTATCAACTTGTATTGACTATTTCACCCACTAAAAGTCATCCAATCTTAATAAAACAAAGACCGTTGGAAAGTAAATGTTTCAAACTTTAATTTTTGTATTTACAAGTTTTTTCTAAAACGTATATTTACACACGTAATCATCGTTGCAGTTTTTGAGTTTTATAAAAGCCAATGTCGCGCGAATTTTAATGCGCCGAAACTACCTTTAATTCCAGTTTCTATGTCACTCAATACAGTCCGCCCGGTATTTTTCTGAGTTATATCTGTACACTGAAGGATTCATCACAATGTTACCTATCTGAAACTTCCATCCAATCAAAAATCGGAAAAATTGTTCAAAAGTTGTGGCGCGTTTTGTATACCCTTGCAATTGGTCAGATTTCAACCAATAAAACACCACATTTTGCGTTCGAGATATCTCTTATAATTCGAATTATTTCAATAGACTTTTTTATATCTATTTATAGACCAAAGTTCAATCTTTCGTTTGGTATAAAGCAAACTAAAATTGACTGGTTAGGTGTTATTCAAACAGCAGTTGAAATTTCATATTTGCGCAGAATTCATACTACCGCTTGAGATTGCAAAACAAAGCTTTTTCCATTGTCTTCAACGGTCATATTTTGAATTTCCTTTGTCCGCACGAGATTTCATTTGCTTCATCTCACTTTTGTAATTCAGTTGATTTTAAGTAAAACACTTTTATTATATGGTAATATACAAGTATACAGTTCAATTCTTTGATTTATTCTCTACACTTTGTTATAATAATATTTCATTTTTGGGCAAAGCATATATGAGTAAATTACGTTACAACTAGGCCCAGTTTTGTTAACAATCGTGTATTTGGAACATAAAAACTGGTGTTTTCAAAATAAGAAATTTGAAATAGATAAATGTTTTTATACAGTTATATTTAGAACTAAATTACGAAACTTTTTTAAACTTACGAAAAAGTTACAAAAAATGTTTACTACTTGTTATGTACGCCTAAAGTTTAAACTTTTTCTTCCGTTACTGAACATTTTTTGTTTCATGAGCTAATAACTTTTACAATTTTACATGAACAATTTTTTTACTGGCATATATGAATTCTTTGAACCTTTATCTAAAAAAAAGCTATAGAACACTTTTGGATTGGGGTTCATTTACTATTTTTGGCGAATTTTTGAAAAAATGCTTGCAAAACACAAAAAACGGAACTTTGTTGAAAAAAATTAACATGGACAGTTGCAGGGTTAATACAATTAGTTCATTATCACTATTTGTTAATCTCTTTATTTTTGTTAACTGTATATTTGAAATTTCTATGTTGCTTAACACTAAATTTACATGAGTTTCAAGCTCTTCATCAATATCTATGATTACTATATCGTTTTCATTTTTATCATATGCTCGAGATAATGTATCTGCTATATACAATTCTTTACCTTTTTTATAAATTAAATCAAAATCATATTTTTGTAGTGTTATTAACATTCGCTGAAGGCGAGGTGAGCTAGACTCTATATTTCTTTTGACAATTGATACTAATGGTTTGTGATCCGTTTCTATAGTAAACTTAGTTCCATATACATACTGATTAAATCGTTCACATCCATACAGGACAGCTAGTAATTCTTTTTCTATCTGAGCATAAGATTGTTGAGTCTGATTAAGCGCTTTAGAGGCATATGCTACAGGAAGATTATTCTGTAATATTACAGCTCCTAATCCATCTTTAGCGGCATCTACCGATAACACAATGGGACTCTTTTCATCAAAATATTGTAATACCGGTTTATTTGTTAGTACTTTTTTTAATAGTGTTAAACAATATGTATGCTCGTGCAACCAATCAAACTCCACATCTTTTTTTTATTAATGACCTTAGAGGTGCAGTTAGGTTAGATACATTCGGTATAAATTTACTACCCCTAGAAATCTTTCAACGGTTTTCTTATTGTTAGGTATTTCCATTTTAATAATCGCTTTTGCCCTACTATCATCAATTGTTATGCCCTGTTCACTTATTCTATGACCTAGATATTTTATTTCTTTAACACCTTTTACATTTGTTTATATTTAGTTTTACATTTTCTAATCTTAGTTTATTAAGTACAGATCTGAGTCTTTTGCCATGTTCTGATTTATCTTTACCCCATATTATGATGTCGTCTACATATACTGAGACACCTTCAATATTTTCCAACATTTGAGTCATTTTATGAGCTAATATTTCACTGGCTGAACAAATACCATATGGCAATCTTAAAAATTTATATCTGCCAAATGATGTATTAAATGTACACAACTCGCTACTCTTTTCTGTTAGTTTAACATGCCAAAATCCATTTTTTGTATCAAGTTTACTAAATAGTTTATCCCCAGTTAATTTGCTAGCTATTTCCTCAAATGATGGAATTTGAAAATGCTGTCTCATAATTACTTCATTTAAATCTTTGGGATCCATGCATAACCTTAATTCTCCATTGGGTTTTTTAACTATTACTAAAGAATTTACCCATTGAGTAGGTCTTTCCACCTTTTCTATTACTATA
This sequence comes from Philaenus spumarius, assembly GCA_018207615.1. NCBI lineage: Eukaryota > Metazoa > Arthropoda > Insecta > Hemiptera > Aphrophoridae > Philaenus > Philaenus spumarius. The sequence continues at coordinate 74,564 of JAGFPH010006206.1, forward strand.
TTCATTTTACAAGATTATTTAATTTTTCTTTTAAAAGTGGTTTAAAAAAAATTGGCACCTTTCTAGGCACATGTATTTTTGGAGTAGCATTTTCTCTTAATTGTATCTCATGTAATCCCTTAATAAATCCAATCCCTTGAAATAGATCATTATATATTCACTAATTATGCTATTACCATTTAACTTACTATTATGAAATTCACAACTACTATTTACAATTTTTGTTTTTTTCTATTGCACCTAACCTTCCTTCATTTTTAATTGAGCATTGATTTACTCTTTTAATCAGATTTAATGCTATACAAGATTTTAAGCCTAATATACATGTATTATTCGGCTTTACAACATAAAAATCAAGGTTATTTTTTGAACCATTAGTTGTGCAAGGTAATGTACAAGTGCCTAACACATCTAATATTTGTCCAGTGTAGGACGTTAACTTTTTCTTTGCTGGTATTAAATCGTGTAAATCATAATTTATGTACTTTAAAATGCTTGAGTTTATAAGATTTACCTGTGCTCCGGTGTCCATTTTGAACATAACCTTTACATTTTTAATAAAAATTTCAATTAACCAATCATGACTTTTTTCACTTTGGATTTCACTTATAGAACCTAGAAATAACTCTTCACAACTTTCCACTATATTTACACTTTTGCTTTTACACTGTGACGCAAAATGATTAAACTTTCTACACTTAGCACATTTTTTTCCGAACGCTGGACATTTTTTATACATGTGATTACATCCACACTTGTCACATGTCCTCTTGTTTTGGTCGTTTCTTATATTATTGGATCTTTGTTGTTGAGAATGTTTTTTGTGGGACGACGGGTCGAATGAACTTCTGCCATCTTGTTTACTGGATTTCATGTCCGTCTTCCTAATACTTATCTTGCTTACGTCATCCGTTTTGTCCGTACTTGAACATATATCGGCAAGTTGAGTCTTGGTCCTTTCAGCCGCTCTACATATTTCTATTGCTTTGTTTAAGTCTAAATCTTTTATTCTAAGCAAACAGTCCTTAATATTTCTCTCTCTTATTCCTAAAACAATTTACAATATTATTTTCTTTATTTTATTTGAAGAAAGCCTCACGTCGTAGGCTAAATTACAATAAGAGAATATTTATTAAGAATATTGAGTTAATTAAAAAAATGCCTACTCCAAAGTTAGGCCTATGCATGGTTTGAAATTGGTGAAGATGAATATCTTATTAACTATGGAAGACAATAGAGAAATAAACTGTTGACAAAAGTTACAATTTATTAGTAACAGTTTAATAAATTAACATTACAACTTATCTGAAATCAGGTTGACTACATAAGGTTAATATTATGGTCTTGATCAATAGAATTATATTATTTAAATCTTTGGTTACACAAGAGTCTTTCACGGGAGGGTTAGTGCCGACTTTTTCCCAATTATATTGAAACAAATTATTTACAAACAAGGTTAAATAGATATATACAAGATGTGGTGTGAAAACAAGAATGATAATAAAATTGTTCAATGTGAAATAAGTTAAGTAATGTGAATTGTTTTTACTTAGGGAAACACTGAAGTTAAATTAATTTTCTTTTGAAAAGTTCACAGCAAGTTCTTTATAAAATGTTTATGATTATATTAATAGAGTTGTTATCTCTAGAGTTTGTTAAGTTTTGATGGTAGAATAATGGTACTTAATATAGGCCTATTTAGAATTGGAAATTTCTCACCCAGTTAAATATGTTTTTCATTACATTCAAAGTTCAGTAATTGTAATAAAAAAAAGATCACTGCACTAAATAGATTAAGTTTTAAAGATTAACGTAGACAATTACTAGTGATAGTGGTAGATTACTGGACCATAGGATTTTTATTAAAGTGGATAATTAGTGGCCTAGGATAATTAATTTGAGTATCAGTTTGGATCTCTGGAAACATCAGGTCTAGACTAAAGAATACAGGAAGTCATTGGTTGTTGTCAGAAGGTGTGTTATACTGTAGCATATATATGGACGGAATTTTACCACATATGGTGATAGTGCAGGGCCACAGTAGGTTATTACGAAAATAATCAATAGTTGAAGTCCAAGATTGGAAAAATTGGCTTTGTAATTAGATAAATACGATTTTGGAGTAGAGCATAAAGCTGGGTCAGTGACAAAAACTGCTTACAGGCAATGTAAGTAGTACACATTTAGAAATGCAGTATATTGCTTGGTATGCTGAATTCCTTGGTCAGCAGAATATCATTTTATAACATGCTGATAGTAGTAATTATTAGTAGAAAGAGGGCAATGTTTACTTTAAATTACAAGTATTCAGTTGTAGTATTTATTTTATTTTGAACAGTATAAATAGGGGAATGTATGAAAATATTGTTTTAGGCTGTTTTTCTTAAGTTTTGCTTATATAGGACATATAATAGATCATTTAAATTAGACATCATTGCCAATTATTTGGGTATTTTTCACAGACGTCTTAGGTACAAGATGAATCTAAATTGTATTAGGTTTAATTTTGTTTGGGTTTCACAAAAACTGAGTTCAATGGTATACTCACCAAATTTAATTTAACGTCATAATTTTTTGGAAGGGGAAATATTAAATTTGAATTTTACTAAAATATTCACAAAGTGTCTCCTCAGGTAAAGCAATAGAGCAGCGAATGCAAGCATATGGCATGATGTGCATGACACTTTAGCATCTATCTGGAAGACAGTAGCTTGGCTGTACATCACAGGGCGACCAGAATACACAAGATATGGACGGCATGGATGGGCCTAAACTGATGCTGTGGATGTATGCAGAGCTACATACCCAAGATAGAAGGGAGAAGACTGTCAGACCTGAATCTTCATTTTGTATAACTATTTATTTGTATGATTTTATACTTAGCGTTTAAGGAATAGGCATAGGTAATTTAGATCGAATAAAGTTTAGAAAATATTTGTGTAAATGTGTGTGCGAATGAGTGTATATGTAACATTTATCCGCCCCAAAAACTATTCAAACGTTGGGACAACGTTTTGGGAGGTTGGATGATGTTACGAAATAGAATGAGTTGAGTAGAATGTTCAAAATAGCAAAATTGTATTAGCCAGCAACATTATTAAATATTACTGTAAAATAGAATAGATAGTTAGAAATTAGGAATGATGGAAATCACATTGAGTTGCGTTTTTAAGTAGGCCAACATAATTGTAAGAAAGAAACTGGTAAAACTGAGAGGGGAACAGAGGTTTAAATAGACAGAACACATTAGAAGGAGGGTCTTTTTGGAAAGGTTCTTGGGTGGAAGAGAGGTCTTGGGAGACCGGAGGCTTCGGGGTGTAGACACCAGGGTGGGCGTCAAGGAGAGCCACCAGGACAGAGTAAAGGTGAGGACATAGTTTGTGAATTAAAGTGATAATTGCTTTATGTAAATTCTGGATTATAATCAGTTTCTGTGGGTTAATTTATTGGGAGAGTTATATATTTATTTAAAAGAATTTATATTTGGGGAGTAGAAATTTTTACTCAGTTTTGCCCGTAGTGTAAATGATTTAGACTAAGGTTGATTGTAGTTTTCACACAGTGTAGAATCAAATGTAATATAGTAGATCTTCAGAATAAAATATATATATTTATGTATCTTTATATTTATGATATATCTTTGTACCCTCTCACTTAAAGTTAGAGCCAAGCGAGTAGCCTCTCTGTACTAAATAGCGAAGAGCCCATTCGTAATAATTAGCCATCTTGAATGTAGTTGTTGATATAGGATGTAGTTATGTAATTTATAGTGTTGATTTTGATTGGAGTTGTTGCCAGTTGGTTCAGGATGATTTAATTTTTGTATGATTTCTGATAAATTTGGATCAGTATGTTGGTGTGTAGAAATATTGCGTAATTCGATTAATAAATTAGGATCTTGTAATCTTTCGATGTTGGCCATAATTAATTTTTGTTGTTCGTCGGACAAATTCGTAGTTGTTGTTGGAGAGATTCGGCTTAACGCATCAGCGGTACAATTTTCGCTACCCTTACAATGTTGGATATAAAAATTGTAGTCTTGAATGGCGAGGATCCATCGCGTTAGACGGGCGCTTAAAAGTTTACATGTTTTCAAGAATGTAAGAGCATGATTGTCCGTTAGGATAGTTAAATTGGTTCCATAAATGATGTATCTGGTTTTCTGTAAACAATAAATAATAGCCAGTAACTCCTTTTCGGTTGTGGTAAAACGTTGTTCCGCCGATTGTAAAGACCTTGATAAGAAAACTATAGCTTTCTTTTCCCCTTGTGTGTTTAACTGATAGAGATGGCCTCCTTTGGCGACATCTGATGCGTCAGTCTGTAGGTAGAATTTCTTTTTCGGGTCTGGATGGTGTAAAATTTGTGTATTAAGAAAAAGGTTTTTGATTTTTGAAAAGGATTCATTGTCTGACGTTGTCCAATTGAATTCGACCCTTTTCGAGGTAAGGCGTAGAAGTGGTTGAATTGTTTCCGAAAATCTGTTTAAAAATTTATTGTAGTAATTTATGCACCCAAGAAATGATTTTAACTGTTTTCGAGTTCGTGGAGTTGGGAAATTTAGGATTGGTTTGATTTTATCATCATTCATTTGTAGGCCAGTAGAAGTGAGGGTATAACCAAGGAAAGGGACGGAACTTCGACAAAACAGACATTTAGAGAATTTTATGGTCATATTAGCGTCAGATAGTTTCTTGAAAATATATGCGAGGTGGGTTAAATGGCTCTCAAAATCGGGTGAGATAACACAAATGTCGTCGATATAAATAATGGTAAATGCCTCGACACTGTCGTCGAAAACTTTGTCTAAAGCACGCACTAAAGCTGCTTGCTACGTTGAAATTCCAAAAGGGGTGACGGTGTATTGGTAAGTGCGTCCTCAAAACTGTATACTTTCTCGATTCCTGTGCTAATGGAATTTGCCAGTATGAGGCTGTAAGGTCTATAGTGCTCAACCATTTGCAATTTTTTTCTTTCGCCAGAAGTTAGTTTATGCCTCTGTTTTGTTCGTAATCGGGAACGGTTATTTCGTTTGCTTTCCTTGCGTCTAAGCATAAACGAATTTCGCCGTCCTTTTTAATTACGGGGATGATAGGGTTAATAAAGTTGCTATATGAATGTTCGATGATGTTTAAATCTAGCATCCTCTTGATTTCTTTTGCTACTGCCTCTTGGTATATTAAAGGTACCAGATAAAATTGTCCTTTAAAAGTCTTGTCTTCGTTAATTTTGATCGAATGTGTATATTTATTACACAGCCCTGGTGAGTCCGAAAAGATATTTTGGTAATTTAGTAGTAATTTTGTTAAGTTAGTTTTCTGTATTGGTCCTAGATTGCTATTTTCTCTTAAAACACTGTCGATTACTGGTTCGCTCAAAATCGTAATTTCCTCTGCTGTACTATCCTCTTGATTACATTTATTTAAATTAGTAGATTTTTCATTATTATTTATTATATTTTCCTTGTGTAGGTTCTCCTTAGTAATATAGCATAAAATTCCTTCTTGATTCACTTCTTCGAACTTCACGACGTTGTTTATTATTTAAGCCCCCTGCAGACGAGGACAATAGTGGCGGCCAATGGACCTAGCCATTAGTGGCCGCCTGTAACTGTCCCCGTGTGATGAGGTAATGGCAGCCTCTAGTTCCAGTAGCTACTGCCAGCCACTAAACACAAACTGATTTGAGTTTACTGGACGTTGACGCGCCACTAGCGAGTCACGTGACCTACTTCCAGCCACTATTGTCCCGTGTTTTAACGGCACTGCCAGCCAGTAGAGCTCTAGACTCCGTCGAGAAAACCAGATTAAGTAGTTTTTTGAATTTCATTTGCAGTGTTTTTGTTTATTTTAAGTATATTTGTGATGTGTTCAAAAGGCGAAGACGTAAAGAAAGTAGCCTGTGTGAAGTGAAAGTGCAATGTTAAAGTTAAGAGATGAATTAGTTGGGGAAGGAATTACTGTGCCGGACTTAGGCTTTTTGAGAGCTCGTGTTAAAGCTATTAAGTCAACATATAGAGCAGAACTTCTTAAAGTTAATGAATCGAAAACAAGTGGAACTGGTGCAGATGAAGTCTACACACCCAAACTCCCTTGGTTCGCTGCAGCAGACGTTTTCATGAGAGATGTTATCATCACACGCAAATCATATTCTAATTTGGTAAGTTTATTTTTAGTAGTTTATATAGAATAATGTAGGCTTTGTAATTTGAGAAAACAGCCTTACAAAATTTTAATTTAAGGGGATTCGCCACTATTAAGTAGGTTTTTTTATTTTTATATTTTTATCTTTGAAACTATTTTTATATGATTAAATACAAGTAAATAGGAGGGTTTATGAAAAAAAATATATACGTAAATTGTAAAACATTTATTATCCCACTAATTACATGCCAATAGCATTCATCTGCCAAGATACTTGCCCTTCTTTGCTAAAGTATTCAGCCAGTTTCTTTCTTTTTTCTGAAGCTCGTTTCGAATAGGTGTTTGTCGAGCGAGCAGTCCTCAATGGCGGCAAATCTGTTCCCATGTAACGCCATTTGCCGGGGTGAAAAAGTCCAGTTTCAGTGTCTTCTTGATCAACCCATTCTCTTTCTAAGTATGTAGCTGGTGACGTTGTACGAAGCCAATTGTGGAGAGTACAAGCACATTGTACGATTAAATCCACTGTTTTTAAATCAACTTCGATTTCTTTTCTAAATATGCGAAATCTTGCTGCCATTATTCCAAAAGCGTTCTCCACTACTCTGCGTGCACGTGATAAACGATAGTTAAATATACGTTCTATTAATGTCAAATTCTTCTTCGAAAATGGCTTCATTAAGTTTGGTGCTAAAGGAAACGCGTCATCACCTACAATCATGTAGTCATTAGGAAAATTTAGCGTATTGTTGTCCATAGCTGTTTTAAGCGATGACAATCGGAAAACACTACCGTCGTTGGCTCTTCCATTAGTACTCACGTCTATGTACAGAAATTTGTAATCTGCATCTACCAAAGCCAAAAGTATAACGCTATAACTTCCTTTGTAGTTATAAAACTCTGAGGAACTTCCAGGTGGACGTTTTATGGCAACGTGTTTTCCGTCTATTGCTCCACAACATAAAGGAAAATTCCATTTTGTTTCAAAGTTCTTCTGTATTTCCAGCCAATCTTCCAATTTTTGTGGGACCTGAAAACAAAACATTACTTACTAATAACTAGGCCTAGTAGAAAGTTTAAAAAAATATGATATGTCTTCTGTTTCAGGCTACACCGTCTATCAATGATGAATCTGTTCTTTCTGATGGAACAGAAAATCAATCGGAATTGGTGGTTGGCACTGTTGAGAATATTTCTGAAGAAGAAAGACCTAAACAAACACCACTTGTTCCTGCGTTTCAACCGCAAACGGTGAAGAAACGACGCCTAAGCAAACTGTCAAAGGTTGAAGGTGCAATTGAAAAATTGCAGAAAATAACAGAAAGCCGGGCTTCTACTTCAACAAAAGTGCAGCCTGATGAATGTGAGGTTTTTGGTAAATATGTCGCGGCACAGTTGAGGGATCGTCCCATAGTTAACCGTCTAACACTTCAAGACAAAATGCAATCAATGCTCACAAAAGAGCGCTTGAAGCTGTTGCAGCCCCCGAGACCAACCCCTTCTCCAATGCTGTCCGGAACCTCATCCTACTGTGGCGACTCCGATGATGATTTTAATAAGGAATATATATCTGAGGGCAGTTTGATTTATAGAAATATAAATTGATATGTTCTAACACACTATTTTATTATGTAATTATACTATGTGTTTTTAATTATGTCATAGTTATTTCTTTGTTTAAAATTCATTAATTATAATTAAGGTTGTGTATTCTTTAATTATAACTATAAGGTTAATTTCATTAAAATTTGCTATAAGTAAAAAAAACAACTTTATTACCTTTGCTATTAAGTGTCACTGCAAGGGACAACCTGAAAAATGTAAAAATATTTGCTGGGTTTTATTTAAAACAAACCAGTGATTTTTTACAGATTGTTTATAACTGTATAAAAAGGTATTACATTTTTTATTTAATTAGACTAAAACTTAACATAAAAGCAAAGAAAACTTGAGCGCTTACCTTCATATATTCTTGTAATGCAGTTGTTATTGCTTTAAGTACATCTGGCATAAAACTTGAAATGGTGTTGGCTGGTATTCTAAACATGATTGCGAGGGTTTGGTAACTATCACCAGTTGCTAAAAATCGTAAAGCAACCTGTAATTTCGAACGAGCAGGAATTGCGTTTCTCATTACCGTGTCAGTTTTTGATATTTTATCTTTAATTACATTTAATAGTTCAATAAACTGTTCTACACTCATTCTCATGATTTTCTTGAATTCTAATGGGTCCTCTTCGGCTAACTCGCTAATTATAGTGGACGAAGCTCCCAGATTATTTCTCCGACCCACCCAGTC
>JAGFPH010006207.1:718-13252 GCA_018207615.1 Philaenus spumarius
ACATTTCTAATACAGTATATAAACAGAATACACAAATTTAGTTACGGTCTTAACTGAAATTTTAATAGAAAAACACAACTTACACAACCAGTATTATTTTCATTAATAAAATATTAAAAAACTTTATATAGTGACTTTACAAAAATAATTATTTTACCATTTATACACAATTTTTTTACTAAATTAAAATATAATTATGGGAAACAGTAGAGTCTTGTTTATCTGACATAAAAGGGCCGCCGCGATGTCGGATAAGCGAAAATGACGAATAACAGGGAACAGTTAAGTAAAAGCCAAAAAAAGTCATACTGTTATTTTGCAAACTAATGACTACAGTAATTACAATTTTTAATACAAAAACTATCATTTAACCCTTTTAATTTACATTTCTAATACAGTATATAAACAGAATACACAAATTTAGTTACGGTCTTAACTGAAATTTTAATAGAAAAACACAACTTACACAACCAGTATTATTTGCATTGATAAAATATTAAAAAACTTTATATAGTGAATTTACAAAAAATGCTATGTAGAGTCCGACGATAGAAAGAATTTTGTGAGTTTCGGCTGCATTGCCGATGATTGCCATTTTTTAGTATTGGACGCGTTACAATCGGCGACAACATAAAATAGACACTTGCAGCTCATTTTATCGTTGATTTTAATGTTTTTTTGCCTTTCGTATTTATTTTTATTTTTTTATTTTTCTTTGAAGATGTCGGATAAGACGAAATTTCGGATGAGCGAAGGTTGGATAAACGAGACTCTATTGTAGATAAGATATTGTATTTAAATTTGGTACATACATTATTTATATTATCAAGTTTTACAAGAGGACCAAAGAAGCTCTATTTTGTACTATTTTCAAAATGGCAGCCTGTTTAAATGTTTAAAAGTCAAATATTTCAAAAACCATTACCTTAAAAATCTCCTATTTATGCACAAGAGGCTAAATATTTGCATTTTCTAAAGGCAAACAAAATGGTGTTTTTATTTTTATCTGCAGCTCCCCGAGAACAGGAAACATAAAAACTCAGTCTCTATGTTGGTGTGTTTAAGGTCACAATTTAATTTTTTTATACATTTATTTTTTCTGCTGCACACCAATCTTGTAAACAAAACGAAATTTATTGCTTGTTTTCTATGACACCAAGTTTAAAATTTTGATCTTTTCTAAAATTAATGTGATCAAATTAATTTATCATTTATTTTACCTAATGAAATACCCATATTTTGGATATTTTTGCCAAAGATAAAATACTCTTTTTACAAGTTAATTAAGTGAAATAACTGCAGGTTTTTAATGAGTAAGTAAATTATTCCGGTTTAAATAAAAGTAAAACATTCTTCCTAAAACATAGGCTATGTTAAATTATTTTGCCTACAACTGTTTAAACTGAACAGGGGTTTCCACTAGTAATAAAGGTCTCCACATTGTCATTTTTGTCCAATCTTTCTAAGATAAACAACAACTACATTGGAAATAAGTAAATTAATTCTGAATTGGATTTATCACATATTTATGTTCCACATAGTAAAAGGAGGTTGGAGAGATTTAGAAATTATATTTGTGAACACAAAATTACAAAATGTTATCTTGATTTCAGTACAAATGCTAGAAATAAAGGGATAGTCAGCCAAATTCTGGAAAACAGAGATGTAAGGAGTAATTTAATTGAGAATGGAATGGAATGAAATGTATTTATTCAGATTGAATATTAACAAGTTACAATCTTTGATACAACAAATAATTTATTAACAATTAGCAAAGTCAAAGGTCTAAACTGTTTATTCCTTGGATAGTATTATGGCTATATGTAGTTTCCTGAATTTCAAAAATCAAACTACAAGCTGATGTGACATGAGTAATACTACAACTTAATAGATTGTACATCTGCCATTCCATTCAAATTTGTTACATCAGATCGTTTTACAAGGACATATGGATGGGTGATTGTGGTGCCCGAGCGGTCAGGAATGTCAATAATCTCCCTTGGATTTATGATATGTTAGACATACTCAAGTTTAGTGAAGTGCTTATTGTCTTGATTCAAGCGTGATATTATATATTGAAAAGAAAATACACATTAAATGTATTACATAAGAACAATAAAACATTAGGCTAGGGACACACTATCCGAGAGATCGCCCGGGCGGGCTTTACCCGGAACCGGGTCCGAGTGGTGATACATAGGGAGGCATGAGGCAGAACACACTACGCCCTGACGGGTCTCGGAAGCACGTCCGGGTATTTTCTACTTACTCGGCCGAGAGTTAGCTCGTCCGAGTCTTGGAACCAAGTAGAGAAGCATTGTGTCTTATGACAAAGAACACACTAGACACTAGACGGTCAATCATCCGGGATCCGGAAAGAGAACGGAGCCATTCAGCCAATGGCAGTCTTGCTTCAACCCTAGACGAGTGTACAACTGTGAATCCCTGTGGCTTGTGCGCTGAAATTTTTGAGAATTGCTTTTACGGAATGTTGTAGTCTTTGGATATTGATATAGATTTATTAATTTCTTTAAGAAGTGTACAAAGACACAAACCAATCTAGAGAGGCATGGAAAAGTGTTTATTGTTTGTTGAGACCAACATACGAAGAAATGAGTGATACTGAACAGAAGAACTATTGTAAGTCTTTTCTATGTTATATACAGGGTAAACTAAAAGTCTGGAGACACCCCTGTAACTTTTGAGTGAGAAATTGGAAAAAAAAAACTCAGGTAATGTTTTCTAGGTATAAAGATGTACTTTTTTACGCATAAAACAACATTGTTACAATTTCCAAAATGGGAAATTTTGGGGGCAACTCAAAATTGGTATACGCAAACCCCTGTCATGTAACATTAACACAACTAATAGTGCAAATTTGAGGCCTCTATCTCAACCATAATACAAATTAAACAGCCAAAATAAATTCTATTTTTGGAAAAATAAAAAATGTGGTTTCATTCCACAAGTGGACTTTTTCTAGTCTGAGCTATTGATGCCCAAGCCTTATCAGTAGTTGAGTATTTTCCAATCTTTTATTAGTCTCTTGCCGGTTTTGTACTGGGAAACATATTTCTTCTACTTTATCATGGAGTAGGGTTTAATTTGTAGTAGGGTTGAGATGGAGGTCTCTAATTTGCACTGTAAATTTTCTTTTGTTAATACCTTTAAAATGAATGGTCACATGTCAGGGGTTTGCGTATAATAATTTTGAGCTGCCCCCAATATTTCCAATTTTTGAAACGGAAGCAAAGTTTCCCCCACATAAAAAAATACATCCTAATACCTAATAAAAATTCCTTGGATTTGGCTCTTCACCAATCACTCACTAAAAAGTTAGGACTTGAATCATTCTCGTATTTAACTGTAAATAACTCTAGATAGAAATAAGATAGAGGCCTCTAGTTTTCGTAATTTACATTCTTGTACCAATACCTTTAAAATGAGGGGTCACAAGGCAGGGATTTGCATATACAATTTTTGAGCTGTTCCCAAAATTTTCCATTTTGGAAATGGTTACAACGTTGTCTAAAAGTACATCTGTATACCTAGCAAACATTCCCTGAGTTTGGTTTCTTCCCAATTACTCACTCAAAAGTTACAGGGGTGCCTCCAGACTTTTAGTTTATCCTTTATAGTTTAGTTATCAATGTTTGGTTGAGTTTTATTATTATATTTTATATTATTTTTTAACGAGTAAAATATAAACTAATAATATAGTAGGCCTAATTAATTACTTACATCTGACCAGATATTATGATGTATTTTGCTTGTATTCTGAAACTACACACCAAACTAACTCTAAAACTCGATCATTTTAGCAGGAATCAAATATTATAGAAATTAGAAATAAACGGTATCAGTTAACTGACACAAACTTTCTCCCAACTTACTGTAGTCAAAATAATATTGTTTTCAATCATTTTATTACTTTTTAGAACAAAACAAAAAATAATATTCTACCTACGTCAATTGTATAAAAAAAATATTGTCCTAGGCGGGATTCGTCGCGCGACCTTTGAATTACTGGCCGTGATCGCTACCATGGTGCTACCCCGTGCGACCGCCGCCGCGGTGCTAGATTGACAACATAAACTTGTTTATTTTTAAACATTTCCCCATAATTATAAAACGCCGAAGTTTTGATAAAAGCGGGTGGTGTCATTTTGTTTGGCATCTTAAGCACTATTAATACTGAAAATTTGATCAAAATCGTTAGAGCCGTTTTTGAGAAATTTGCATTTTTGTCGTTTTTTATGGGTTTTTAGGGGTAAATTAAACTTAAAAATTAAAAATTCCAAAAAAAATGAAAAAACGCCTGGAGATATTAGGGTTTAGTACCTACATACCAAATTTCATGAAAATCGGACCAATAGTGTCCTCTCTGGTCGTGTATACAGACTGACACCACTCTAAAAACACTTTTTTGGGTTCAGGGAGCACCAAAACAAAAAATTCCACTAAAAATATTTTTGGGTTCAGGGAGCACCAACACAGATAATTGCACTAAACTATTTTTTGGGGTTCTGGGAGCACCAAAACAGATAATTCAACTGAAAATTCAAATTCGAACATTTTTACGAAAACAATACTTTCTCCATATACTACGTATAGGGTGGAGAAAGTAAAAGGAAACTCTTAACAATACAGCTAGTTCAGAAATATTGGTAATTGTTTACTTACGTATGACTAGAGATTATGTTAAATGTAGCTTATGCTTATAACCTGAAACTACACGTCAAACTCAAATATTAGGTTAATAAAAGTTGAAAATAGAAAAAAGTAATTGAATATGTTAATTTTTAAATTATTCCAGTTAAGATACAAAATACTCTCATTAAAAAGTCTTCTTTTTCTAAGGATTTTAATAATGTATTTTTATTATAAATTTATTCTATATTTGTTAATTTAAAAAAAAATTAACTACTCCAAAATACTCTGTTACGTGGACAGAGTCCGCGTTATATGGTAAACTCGAGTTAAGCCCCGTCAGTTGCCGGCAGGTCTCAATAAACTATCTCTCTCGCACTTATGGCTATGCATAAGACTTTTTTGTCGCATTCATTTAAAATCTGTATTCGCGTCTGGGAAATATTAATAACGGTTTAATTCGTCTGGCGCTTTACACGTTGTTTTTAATATTATTTAATGAACATGCTATAAAAATTTCAGAATGCCCAAAGTATATTTTTGAGGTATAATTATTACATATATTCGGGGGAGTCTGGTTATACTTTAAAACCCCAAAAAACGTCTGGGATGTTTATTTCTGAGTTAAATAGATGCTAAAATTAAAGATTAAATAAATTTCAAGTTGCCCAAAACATATTTTTTTCATTTATTTTTTTGCAGATTTCATAGGTTGCGCAGTAGCAAAATAACCGCAAACCCTCTACCAGAATCAGAATTCTAGATTCTCCAAATAATAAAATATTAGTTTTTTGTTATTTTAACTTGCCCAAAATACCTTCCCTAAATTCGTCGTCAGCTCTCCGACTATAGCCTTAGGTAGAGCCACAGAGAAGTTTCTTCTCTGTGGTAGAGCTCATATCTCAACCAAAAGGATACATTTAGCCAATATAGGCTTTAAGCTATAACATGAAAACAAAATTAATAAGATATATTTATCTGATTATTGAAACAACATATTTATTTATGCATTATCTATTGAAAAATTGTTATTTAATTATTGGCACACACTCTATTATCCCTAAAAGATAAAGAACAACTTGCCAAAAAGAGCAGCGACCATCGTGTAATTCACTATGCTGGTAGAATGCCCTGAGGCCCTTTTCAACAGTTTTGTTAGAGCAGGGGGCCACACCCGAAGATGCTTATCATCCGGGCCCAATGCTACAATTTGATCGCTCCAATAATATCTCGTGTGCACGTGCTCTTTGTGACATTTAGCACAACTTCAAGGATTCATTTGGTTAGATGAGGAGACAGTGGAAATTTTATCAAACTTGAACCTCCTATCTGAATGTAATGTACATTCATCCCAAGTTATTGTATTTGAATTAATTATATTTATTACAATTGGGTTTTCAATGAGAATAAAGAGTAGCCCACTGGCAATATATGATTTCTTTGTTTACTGTGATTCTAACTCAAATAATTAATTAAATTTTAATAATGAGTTGATTTTAATGTTAATTCAATTATTATGAAAAAAACTAAATCATAAAAAAAAGAAGAAATATTTCCACTCACAAGTCTCTACTGCACAATTTATGGCCTTAGATGAAAAATAAAGTTTAAACAAAAATAATTTTTTATAATGGTCATATAAGAAAATAAATTTCCAAAATATAATACTATATCTTCTTTCACTCGTCTGCACTATAAACACAAGTTAATCAAAATTAGTAATAAAAATGCAATATTTTATTATTTAACACATTCGCTACCGAGCGTCACACGGTTTTCCGCCACAGACTATCGTGATACTATTAAGCAATACACATAGAGTGGGACAAACAGTTGTGACATATGCCACAGACCATGAGTATGATTTTGTTCAAATGAGTTAATATACTTTTTAATAACCTAAACGATATGTCAACCTACTTGTTTTTTAACTTCCCGCTACAAATAAAGGGAAGTTATTGATTTCGGTCCGATTTTTGAAAGTCGAGTTTTCATTAAATCTCCACGTTTTGAGGTCCCAGGAAGCCATTCTGACTATTCCCGCCGAGGTGTCCGACCGTGTGTGTGTGTGTGTGTGTGGATGTATGTGTGTAAATAAATTTTTGTCGTACAGTTTCTCAAAAACGAATCAACCGATTGAATTCTACGACATGTCATTCGAAAGGGTGTATCAAAACTTAGATCTGATTAGATTTGAGAGTTAATCCATCGAGCCAATCCGAAGAAATTTAAAAAAATAACCTAAATTTTTTTTGGAATTTTTATGTTTTTTAAAAATAACTTTAAAGCGTGCGAAAAAATCATTATAAAACCATGTATACATTTTTTGTGCTTAAAAAACTGCGTCGACTGCTTTTGTGAAAATGAAAATCGGACGACGCATTCAAAAGTTATCGTTGTTTAAAAATTCACAAATTTTCGTTTTTTGGTATTTTTTTAACATATCTTCCAGATTTCTCAACCAATCAATATAAACTTGTACATTTTCTTTTTGTGCTTTAAAAACTGCGTAGAATGCTTTTTTAAAAATGAAAATCGAACGACGCATTCAAAAGTTATCGTTGTTTACAAATTTTCGTTTTTTGGTATTTTAACAAATAAACTCATTTTTAAGCATTTAAAATTCAAACTAAGCGGGAAGTTCTAGGGTTGGCCTGCACGGTCAACCAATTTCCAGATTTTTTTTACTGTTTTCAGCATTTTTGAAGTTGTCGCATATATACGATGTTCAGTCTATGTCAAGAAACATAGTAAGTTTTTTGTTAGACTCTGAAGCAAAGTTAATAAAACAAAGTGTTTTGACCAAGTTGCACAACCAATAAAAATTAACCTTTTGCATCCCGACATTTAATTTTCAATATGTTCCAAAAATCCCAACCATTATCTGCTATGTATGTGCATAGAATCCCGGGCTCAATTTAGCAAATTTTCAGTGTTTCGCAAAAAAATTTGTATTAAATTTATTTACTGATCAATTTTGATGATTTTTTTTTATTTTGTGTGGAATGAAATGGTCTATAAGGTAGTATATTTTTAAAATAAGTGTAAATGCATGTAAGATATAAAATTTTTAAAATTGTTACTTACCAAAAAAAAAATTTCCAGAAATTTTCACTTTATTCTTGAAAATGACACACAAAAAAAATATCTTGAACACTTTTTTCCACATAACATAACTGAACACTTAAAAATGTACAAAACACTCAAATTTCATTATATTATATTAAAAAATGTCAGAGTTATTAAGTTATTTTTGAAATTACTACATAACCAGTTCTGCGGTTAGTTTTAAAGGAATAGGAATAGTATATAGCAACAATAATAACTCTTGCACTGACTATTCTTGTAAACATTTTTTAAAAAGCAATGTTTTGAAATTAAAAATATTATAAGTTTTGGTGATAAAAAAAACATACATCTTAAACTAAGTAATAATCCTAAAAAAATAGTTTGTAGTTTAGAATGGAAAAAGTTAGCATTTGTGGAAAGGATAACATTTAGGGTGAACACCCTTTTTACACTTTGCACAGATAAAAGTAGATTTTTTCCTTTTTCCTCCAGAACTAGTGCTGGCTAAACTACATACACAGCAATTTTTTTCTTTTTTCATTGGTAATTTTTCAAAACAGTTGTTGAGTCGATTAGCATCACCACCACCTTCTTCTTCAGGGTCATTGATTAAATTAGGATCACTGTTTCCTTTTATGTCTAACCACTCAGCAGCTAATACATTTACTAATTCAACTGTAAATTGTAGTCTGCGCATTGGATTTGTTGTATTTGCTTGATATATGTACATATTTAGAACCATTCTATCGATCAAATTAAAAGTTATCTTTTTCAAAAATTTTGTTGTTTTACGGTCACGCATATATTGATGCAACATCTGATCAAAACCATCCACACCTCCCATGTAGTCATTATACTGTCTAATCAATGTTGGTTTGTTAGTAATGTATAGCTTGTTTCCTCTCTTTTTGGACTTCTGTTGGTTTCCAGCCTTTGCATCGGTTGAGAGAAGCAACACCGGTTTCTTCTGGGTTTGTTTCTGCCTGTAGCCTAACATTAACATGTTTCTTTTCCTTTTGTATTTTTTTTGCCCAACATTATATTTTTCTTTTAGTTCTAGAGGAATTCCTTTTCTGTTCTGTCTGATAGTTCCTGTCAAAAAAGTCATTTTTGCATACAATGCTTTAGCCAATCCAACTGAAGTAAAAAAATTATCTACAACTAAATAATACCCTTTGTAAAGTAAACCTGATAACTCCATGAGTTTCATGACTACATTAAAACCTAATCCTTTTTCTGGGCTTTGTTTTCCATCTTTTCCTTTTGCTCCACAGTAAACTAAAATATTATAGCAATAGTGTGTCACCGCATCGCAGAGTACCCACAACTTGACACCAAACCTATGTCGCTTTTTTGGTAAATATTGCATCAGAGGATTATGACACTTAGTTGGAATTATACTCTCATCAACTGTAATGTACTTTCCAGGTGTAAAATAGAACTTTGATACTTCATTTATGTGATTTATGAGAGGTTGAACACGCGCACAGGGGTCATAGTTAGGTTCATTTGGCTTGGGAAGGTTTGCTGTGTCGACTAGATGGAAAAAACTTAAAATTTCTTGGAAACGATTACGGCTTAACATCTTTCACTGGCTATCAGATTTCCACCAATAACTAGCGATTGTTTGTTTTTCATTGATACCCATATTTATGAGGACACATATGAATGCTTGAATTTCAGCCACAGTAACAGGAGTCCATTGTCTTAAACTGTCATTTAGTCCTTTTTTTGCGTTTGAAGCTGAAATAGTTTTTTCTGCATAAATATTTGTGTACTTTGCAAATCCTTCCAACAGTATTTTAGTAAAAAATAGTCTAAAGTATGCCATGATAGGGGCATCTCGAGGGGGGCAATGTTTTACACCATCCATTTCAAGGAAAGAAAATTTATGAGGAAATCCTTCATCATTGATTTCATCCACATCGTTCCACCCACCATCGGTTTCGCCACTAGATTCATCTGTAGATGAGTCAGTACTTAGCCTAGGCCTACCTATAGCAGGAGTAGGCTTAGAGCTAGTACGTGGGTTTTCATTACTCACACCTAAACCGAAATTTGTTTGGGTTGACAAATTTTGCTCACTATCTGAAATATTTACATACGGCCTAAAAAGCGCTGGAAAAGATCTTAAATGATTATTTGGTTCAAAATCAGGGTCCTCGTCACTATCATCAAACACCGATGAGCTACTTTCAACAACAAACTCACTTTCAGAATCCAAGTTATCATTTTCTAAAGTTTCAATAATTGTGTTGTCGCTAACAGGTGAACGTACTCGCTTCATTATCACAATCACAATAAAAATAACTAAACAAACTAAAAAGTTTCAAAACAACAACGTACACCAAGCACAAGTAAAGTTATTTAAATCTGACAGATGACAAAAGCACAGCCACGTCTATCACAAAAATCTTCGTCGTAGTGAACATAGAGGTAATTTATAACTTAAGTAAATATCATAGAGGTAAATAGAACAGCTCTTTCCGATTCCATTTTTATATAATAAACATAGATTCACTAATGATTTGTATTTTATATGATTTTTTTCTAAACGTCCTTTTTTACGGACGTTGGGATTTTACGCACATACACGTGACGTCCGTAAAAAAGGACGTCGGGATTCAAAGGGTTTTAAGACTGAAATACAAAGGCACAGAATTTCCAGGAATTGTTACGAAAGAAAGAGGGGGGAAGACTTCTGAGAACTTTGCTTTTTCGCATTTCCACGAAATAAAAAGGCAGAAAAACAACCAAGAATTGAGGTGTGAGAAAGGGGGGAGAAAGATTTCTAAGAACCAAGTCTTCGCATTCCCACAAAACAAGAAGGCGGGAAAACAACCAAGAATTGTGGCATGAGAAAGTGGGTAATTTTCATGAGAACTTAACGTCTTCTACATACTGATACCAATAAATCAGGTCTTTAAAAAATACTAGTACTTCAAAAGTAGCAGTTAAATAACAAAATAACACTGCCACAAATATGTGACGTCAGTCTATTTTCATTAAACCATGCGTCACACATTTGCGGCTGCAGTCTGTGGCTAAAAACCGGCCGTCTCATATATGCGATGCTAGTGTATGCGTACGGTAAATTTTAGTGTGGTGGTAGGGAATGTGTTAAAATATTAATTATCCATTACATTGTCTGAAAACATAAATGTCATGACAAAACACACTCTACTCTACGACATATATAGGTACACTCAAGCAATACGATTCACTACTGTTCAAAGCACCAATATGCTACAACTGTTGTAGAGAAAACGTCTTACCAACCAAATACATACAAACAATAACATTTTCACACTATTGTGTAAGAAAATCATTATACGTGCAATATTAAGGTCAATTGAATGTTATTTGTCTATTCGTATATCTTGCAGTACTAGTATACAAATGTGGGCATATCTGTATACTGCACTGAAAAGATAAAATTAAAAATAATAACACAACTAAATGAATTAAAAATTACTCTTGCATTCCATAATTTTGTTCACTACTTCAGAACCATCAACAATTTCTGGAGATTTTTTACATTTAAAGTATTAACAGGAAATCTTTTTAGAAGAAATATTGACATATTTACCAGAGAAAAAAAATATTATTCCACAGAGGAATCTATATAGAGTAGTGTTTTAATATATCTAAAACTTAGGAGTCTATACAGAGTAGTGTTTTAATATTACTAAAACTTAGGAATCTATATAGAGTAGTGTTTTAATATTACTAAAACTTAATTTAGTGTGAGCATAATTGTGAATGTCAAAGCTTATACGAAGCATATTTTCTCCTTTGTTGGTTCACATTAAATGAGAAAGTCCAAAATTGAACTTCACTAAGAACATATTGTGATTGCAGGAAAATGAAATCATACAACATATAACAGAGTTAACTAGATTTTAATTCACTTCTTATTACAAAACAAGATTGCATCCAGAACAATGCTCTTAAGTTCTATTTATACAATAACCTTTTTGACATATTATAAGAAAAACTTTCTTCTGCTCGTTTCAATTTCATGTCGTCTGTTAGATTGTATCCACTCGTACTCACCAAGTTTACTATCGAAAGTACCTTTTTGCAACGATTGCAACCTCAACGTGAAGCGAGGTCCTAACTCTCTCAATCTAGGTTTTGCAGTTGGACTGAATTCATATCTAAAATAGAAAAACAGAGATTTTTAAAACAATGATGTGTATAGGGTGTCAAAGAAAGAAATCAAAGAAGAAAACTACTTTTACGAACTCTCTGTACTGTACGTATGGTCGTTTTTATTGATATTTAAGGATAATTGCTTCATAAAAATATATTAAAAAAAAGAAAAAAGAATGAACAATAATACATCATTTGTGACAACTATTGGAGTCAGTTGTCTAAGTCCAGTTTAACTATACACTATGACATAGATTTTCTGAGTTCTATAACTCTAGAATGTAAGGATTTTTTGAGGAAATTCTTTGTTTAGGTAAAATAGCAAAAATAATGACGTTACATTTTAAAATTTGAAAAAAAAAACATTTAATTCAAATTTTGGAACATTCCGTATATATAACAAAAAATATTCCTATTTTCTGATAAACTTAAACCAATAGCTTTTAAATTAGTGCTTACACAATTTTCTATCCTTCTTAGATGACAAAAATCCAGCCAATTAATCAGTCAACAATCAAATAAATTAGAAACAAATTAAACATGTTCTACACTCTTTAACTGTCACAGTTAAATTGTTAACTATAGTAACTATACCCCAATACAAAAGTGTTCTGTAGCTTTTTTGTAGAGAAAGATTCAAAGAATTCATAGTATGCCAGT
>JAGFPH010006207.1:13352-56615 GCA_018207615.1 Philaenus spumarius
AAAATTTCTCTTATTTGTAGCCCTTAATGTACCCTACCGTATGCAAAAAAACCGCATCTTTCTAAAAATTCTCGTTTAGCTAATAATAATAATAAATGATTTGGGGGGAGGGGGGGTAACAGAAAAGGGGGTTGTTTTTCAAAATTTTTCAAAACCTTTTTTCGTGCATCTATACAGGCCTAATTGTCATGTTTGGTGCAAATTTGTTCGAAATCGATGGAATAGTTTTCTTTCTAGCTTTGTATACATACTGACATACAGACAGACATTTTGTAAAAACCACTTTTTTGGACTAAGGGCGTCCCAAAACGGTTATTTCCACAAAAATCTCAACATCGATTTTTTTTGCGATCACTATACTTTCTCTATACTATAGTATAGTGACACAGAAAAAGGATAAACTGCAAAACGATAGTAAAATATTTCCACCCGGCCAATAAACATGGCGAAATTTTAAAATCTTTCATGCTGAATATATTGAAAACCATTAAAACACGTTTATTTATTAGTCTATATATTAAAAACGAGTATGAAAATTTTTAAATATCCACTTTTATACGAAGCATTAACGTAGTTGAAACCTATTGAAATACTACTCTTGAGTCGAATTTCATATATTTACTTTGTTTCAAACGAATGTTTAAATTTTTTTAGGAAAATAGTGATTTTTGTAGAAAAGGCTAAAAATGAGTTCTGAAACTTTTAAGGTGCTTGCAGACATACCGGATTTTTACCGGTCAAACAATCAGTTGCTTTGTTGTTGTAGCACAAGATTATTGAATAATAATAAATCCTAAAAGAGTTGTTGCTATGTGGTTAATGTATCGTCGTATTAAGCGCCGTAGGATTAAGCGTAAGTGCTGGATTCATCCTATCTATTTTCTCTATCCTCCAGATCCTCAAAATCGTTTTTCAGAGCGCAGCAATTTCTCCATGCATCCCTGGTAAGATTCCTGTCTTTAAATGTCTCCAAAGTCTTGTCCCACAACACAGGTCTTGCCTCCACTAACGAAATAAGGACATCATTATCTATAATAAAGTCACCCATTTCAAACGTAGTTAACACGCACTACCAAAACTAGTTAAAAATGCAGCTCTAATCAGCAGAGGAGTCGACTGGAATGGACGACGGTGTAGCGAGAAGCGAGAACTGCCGAGGACGGTCGGAAAACAATCGGTGCGTGTGCAACCGTGTATTTAGTCACGTACGCCACTGTGTCGTCGGCACAACCCCGGCACTGGCGTTATGCAGTGGAAGTGGCCGCCGGCCGGCTGCTTATCGGCATTTTACCGGCGCCGATCAGCGGTCGGCGTGTGTGCCAGGTCCCGTTCCCGCCTGAGGTTCACTACTGGAATTTGGACGGCCGGTAAAAAATCGGCCGTCCAAAATCGGTGTGTGTGCAACCAGCCTAACTTTGCCAAGAATATTACTATTATGAAGAACTTATACAATGTTTAACGATAAAATGTAATTTGACACTGTATAGGAAATTTCGAGTTTTAGCAAAATCCAACATTTTAGTTTTTGCCTATTTTCGATGTTTTAGAATCGGAAATTTTTTTAAATATTTTTCACAAAGTTGACAGAAGGACAAAGAGAATTCAAGAGCTTAAATTCAACTTTTTTCAACAAAAACCCTGCTTGTCCGATTTTTTGAATTTTATTTTATTTTTTTCCAAAAAACTTAAAATCAAATAATTTACTTATGTTTTTTATTAACAGTCACACTTTCCACAAACCGTTTCAAAATTAGAGTCTTTTTGATCGAGAAATAATATAATTTTGAAAAAAAGTATATCTCTATTTAACTCGAGACTTTGAGGTTATATGTCAAAAAATGTTAAACATAAAAGATTCTTATTTTTCATATTCTACAGTTTGGCACCAAGAAATATTTTTTGGGGGATAGTTAAAAGAGTTACCCCTTTTCATCCCTACCATTTCAACGCTTATTGTTGGTGACCCTTAATCGACTGTGGGAATTGTAGAGGAATCAGTCCTGAGCTGGTTAAAATCATTTCCAGCTCGCGATTCAGAGCTGTTTCCATTTTTTTCAGAAGAATCCTTAATTTGATTGGACTATAAAGTCATGGTAAAAAAATAATAAAAGGCTTCATGTTACACCTGTAATTTTTAAAATGGTGAAAAAGGAAAATTAAAATTCCAAATGACACAAACCCAAATCATAATCACTGCTCATTTCGTTTTTGATCGGACAGCAGGACTTCTCAGCTTTGTCCAGATTCTTCTTGTCATTAGGGATATGATATAACAAGCTAGTGATTAAAGGGTCTGTGGATATGACTAGGTTATGGAGTACGTCCATGTCTGTTGCAGTTCTACACTTTTTCCTAGAATTGTGCTCCCGGATTCTTTTGAAATGTTTATGCTGGATTCCACAACATCCTCAGCTATTGACCTATCGAAATGAAGGGTTTCTAAATGATAACGTAACCATGAAATAGAACCTTATAAACATTGGACACTAGCTGCAAAGACTCACATAGAGCTTGGCAGTGTCCAAAGTGTATTGATCAATAAACTGATATGTTGTCCACTTGTGAGAGTTTATATTCAATTAATGTTTTATCTACACTGTGTTGTGTTATATGAAAACAAGCCAAGGGGTCAGCATAAAACGTCTTTGCTGTATTTCCATAGTTCGTGCTTCCTTGCTCTTGCTTAGGTGTATCGATAAGGAGGCGACATGTCTGTAATCTGAAATCGCTGATGACCTTTTTTTCTTCTTGATCTTCTTTTTTTTCTTGTTTATCTTCGTTATTTAGCCGCACTATCCATTTAGGAACTTCTAGTCGATAAGAAATATGCAAAATGCACTCCATGAATCTTATATGTGCCTGTAGAGGTAAGAGCCCACATGATGTACTTGCTATGTTTACTAGTTGATTCAGTTTTAGATGAGGCACCCCAAATGTAACATTTCTGAATACAGGCATTAGAGGCCAAAGCATTCCACACTTTGCCATCAATCAGTCAGCAGAAATTTGGGCTCCCAAACACATCAACTTCAATTGGGACTACTTCAGCGATTTGGCTTTCAATGTATGAAATTTCTCTAACTTGCTTACCTGTGGTTTTCTTCATAAATTGGAAATCGGTGTAAAAATCGTGCTTGGGTTTTGCCACAATTTTTGTTGATTTTCGTCATTTTCACTTACTGCACATAACTGAAGTAAACCGAATGATGATGCTACAGTCGCCTAAAATTAAATTATCTGCTGCACTTACTTTTTGTTTGTACCACGACAGACCTCTGCAGTCATCACAGCCCCACTTCATTACAACGTTAGACCAACATTACTTTGGAGTCCAATTTCAGCTGAATCGACATTTAAGTGAATGTCTCGGTGATAGCATGACTTTTCGGGTTGAAAGACAGCATGGTATGAAGGGTATAATTAGACTTTTTTGTCTACTACACTTTACGAATGTTGAAAAGTGGTCAACTGAGAAACATGATTAAGGATTAAGCTTTTTCAGGAGAAAATGTCTGTTGGGATTCTTCTAAAAGGCTCTTCCTGTAAGTTTAAAAAAAATTTGTACCCCTTTTTGGTGAGAGAATGAGCTTTCAACATGTTGGCCGCACTACTCATACATTCCCTAAGCTTATTCTCAATAGCGAAAACCAGCTCCTCCAAAGGAGCTACATCATTGATCTTTCTTTTTCGCGTTTTGTCAAATCAAAAGTTTTTGAGGCCTTATATGAGACTATGCCTATTTTAGACTCAAACTGTTAGTTGGAGGATGAGCCATTATTTCCGCTTCGTTGAGAAGTAGAATAACTACTGTAATGGCTGTTTTTCCAATAAATTTCAACGTTTAAAAAAAGTTGGCAAAATCACACTTTTCTTGGTCGAAAATTAATGGGAATACTTATTCAAAATTAAATTCACACAATTTTCTCGCCTCCTCCATCAATTTGAAACAACATACAAAATTTATGCGGAGACAAAACTTAATTAGGCTACTCCAAGAATCGGTTATAATTGGAATTGAAATCAATTGCAATAGACTCTAGTACAGTTTTACATCACATTTATGACATTCCTTCACATTACCTAAAAACTATAAGTTTCTAAAATGAACTGGCTAGTTTAACAACTTTAAAGATTCTAATACTCAATATCAGGTTTACAGGTATTTGAGATATTGTCTATAAAATATTTGATATCCCCCCCCCCCCCATCTTGGTCAACTAGATTTGGAATCTGAACACTGTGTGGTGGTCGAAGGACAGCAGTTGTTTTTAAATAAAATGTTGACGATCTCGGAAAATTGATATCTCTCACAATGTAGTAAAAAAACTTTCAGGTTGATATTTTGAAAATTTTCTAAACTGGAGCCGATTAAAATTAGTTCGAGGGTCCCTGTTTTCCTAAAATCGAGAAACCCATTGATAAGTCAAGTGGCTCTAGATCGGGTCATTTCCAAGATAACAAGCTGAGACTCAGCATAAACGTTTAAAATATATGTTTTAACTCAGCCAATTTAGAATGATCCAACGCTTCATATATGAATGAGATTTCAACTTTTAGTGATTTCCCCTGCTGCAAATACATACCTGCATTATCGAATTTTTTCCAGACAAACCATTGCTCGGAGGAAAGAAATACATTTTATGACCTTTTTTATTGAAAAATACTTCCTATACACGGTGGTATTTTTTATTTTTATTTATCTTCATCACAGCTCAAAATATTAAGAATAATTTTTAAAAAACTTTTTCGATTTTTTTTGACTTTGGGAAATCGATAGACTGGTAAACGTTTTTTTTATATTAATCTACATACTTTAAGGTACTGGGACTTATAAAAAAAAATCAGCCGTATTGTAAATTACTGGTAGTTGTAACCTACACCGACTGGGCTACAACCAGAATGACAATATTTATCATCCATTTTATAAACAAGATAATGTTCATATCATGTTTGGTGAGTTATTTCCTTTCCTATGTATGATTGTTCTTAAATCGGTTATAAAAAGTAAGCAATATTGAATTACCCCAATTTCCTAATATTTTACTTCTGTATGAAAGATGATCCTTTCCCTGTAGAGCCATATTTCAAAAGCAGTAGCATACTTTTGTTAAATGAGTTTTGATTCAAGTAAGTGTTGTTTTTAAATTTTGTTTTGAGGATGCAGATCTTGATTGTTTAGGTTAGGTACTTCAACAGTGATTACAGTAAATGCTATTATAGCACTTAATTAAATTAAGCAGGAATTTTGTATTTTCAAGATGGAATAAATGTGCTCTCTGAAAAAAATTCTCTTCAAACAAGATAGACATTTATGAAGTAAAATAGATAAGAAGTTGTGTGCCTAGGTGATTATAACAAAGGTTCTATGCTAGAAATTATAAATGTAAATGTAAGGCGGGTTGTTAGAACTTAAAATCATGGTTGTACGACTGTACGTGCTAAAACTTCAATAGAATCATCTACAAAAGCATAAATGCCAAGTCCTTTATTTCAGTACGGAAACCATACTACAATATGTAAGCCTTCTTTGTTCCGTTATTATTGTGAGTTATACGATCATGTTTGTAACAAGGAAGGAGATTACCAGTGTTTCTCTATAATAGTGTTAGGTTGCCATATTTTGTTCTTAAAGAAATATTTGCACTTTTTAGCAGTGCTACCAAAAATGCCACAGCCCCAATCTTGTTAGAACACTCTGTTGCTATGTGGACAAAATATTAAAACTGCTCAAGTGACCAAATCTAAATTCTACGAACAATATTTTAGCAATGTAAACTGAGCTAGTTAAATTAATAACTCATATAATATTATGGTTTTGTGGCAGAATTTGTTTTAAAGTGCAATACACTTGTTCAATTGATAACAAATCGTATATGAACTTATTAAGAATAAAGACAGCCCATATTAATGACTGCATATTTACAAATTGTGCAGATAAAATTTGTTTTCAACCTTAACTTTTAATGAACAATAATAAAATGTATAAAATAAAAGTCAGTGGTAAAGACAGAGCAATTTGACACAGAAACTGTGTACACATGATCTGCAATGGGTGTAGTATTGTAAATAAAAATAGAACGCAATTACACAAAATATAAAATTTATTATATTTAGCTAATGCTAAACAAATGTGGCTTCTGAACAGAGAAATTTGTTAAACTACACGTAAATATTCTTTTACAACCTACTAACCATTCCTTTCAAAACAAATTTGCTCTTTTTTCATTATGCTAAAACAAATACTACAGAAATAAATTTCACAACCATAGTAAGCAAAATAAATATACAACAAAATGAGGTAACAAGTGTTTCTAATACTAATATTTAAACTCTTAGGATACAGATACATTTGCATGCTTTCACGCTGGGCTTAGCACTAGAAAACTTGAGTTAGGCAAGCCAAATACAATTTGATGCATTTACACAATGTACAGCAATTAAAATTTTATTGTTATATGAACTACTTGTACATTCTTTGAAGACGATCCTCTCATTTTTAGTTCACTTAAACTTTCACATTAAAATGATTATGTTTTATCAGGATAATCAGCAGGAGAAAACATCAAATGTGGCCATAGCGAAATTCCCAGCTACGTGGAAAAAATGCATACATTGACATACAGTCTGAAAAGTTTGACTATATTGTTAGGTGGGTAGTAGGAGCAGGGAAACATGAAAGTGTATCTGTAGCCTAAAGATTGGTAAACAAATCTAATTTAAAAAATAAACATATCTATCTAACTTAACTAGCATTTTATATTATTTTTGAAATTGTACTAAATATATATTATTGCAGATAACAAAGTGCAGTTTTCATCCCTGAAAAAAGTAATATAGACATACTGAAGAATCCCAATATATAGGTATTGCTAATCCGGACAAGACTAACATCGACTTTTACCGAACTTTTAGACATTGAGGAAAAACAATATACCTAGGAAATTAATAATGAGGAAAGGACAATCATTGAATAAATGCCTGTATACATTGCAATATCTCAGCTTCTAGTTGGCATAGAAAGATGACAACTCTTGATTGGGGATCCGACAGTGTTTCCAAACTCTGGTTCCATATGCAGGTGTTAAGATATTTTTCCTTTCTCATTAAAATGTAAGCAAATCATGTATGGCATTTATGTATGGGCATTTTTGCCTCCTATAGGTCCTTTATGTATTAAATGTATTCACTTTTTATTATTTCCTGTTCATCTATTTTTATGGCAATCTAGATTGGATCTAGAAACATGAAGTCTGGATGAAGTATCGGGATTCTACACTTTACAAAACCTATTTTAAAACTGCTATTTACACAAACATGTTAAAGTTAAGAGTATTAGGAGTGTGAACAATTGATTTCTTGAGTTTGAGCCGAAGGCGAGAAATGTTTTAAAACAGGTTATTGAAATTAAGAAAAAACAAAGCCTGAGGTTTAGGAACAAATTAATTGATCAAATTAAAATTAAAAAGGTCGAAAGTAGAGTTTTAGAGTCATGAGGAAACCAGAGATGCAGAATGAGAAATATCGTATACCGTTTTAATATTAAAAGAACTATTGTGTTTGGGAATATTTATTAGTAAGTGAAAACTTTTGGATTTACGATCTATTTTTCTGAAAATTATTAGAAATATATATTACATATTAACGGTAATTTAATCAATGACTATTGATTAATAATAATTGTACATTAAAAGGTAATATTTACAATAATCTAATCACTTCCTTATACACTTTATAAAAATAAGTTTTTAATTGTATTCAGAAAATCAGTTGTGTATGGCTGAATCTAGAAAAGTACAAATTAAGAAATGAATCATATTGTTTTGCAAAGATCTTTAGAATCTGTTATTGAATATTTTCTTGTTAAGATTTGAGAATTTGAGATCTTGTACACCTCTAAAAATTTTAATATATACTTTTAATATACTACCCAACACATTTTATAACTTAGTTCATAACATATAAAAATTATACCTGCAATCTATAACTTTATTTCTATAATAAATTCTTTTTTACCTAATCATAAAATTTATGTTACACAGCATTCCAAATATCATTTATTATATTCTACGTAACAAATAGGAATGTATATAAGGCACAAATTTAACCAATTCTTCTCCATAAAGAATTTTTCTTAAGAAAAACAAGATTTTATATCTTATTACTAAAAATGCAAATAAAATATGAACCGCATTTGTTTCATCATGGCAAGCTCCGTTTACATTTATTTTGATTGATTTTATCACTTCTTAAAACTAATACATCTGATAGTGACGTAAACATGCATAATACAAATAATGTGTAAATAGGAACAATAACTTTGAAGTATTGTCAAATAATGGAAACAAAAGTTTAAGTATTCGGCCATCTTGAATTTACTTGGTACTAAACTAATGAAACGTAATAAGTCTTGTACACATGATATGGTTCTTTTTCTTATGGCTTAAATCCATGACTTTTAGTTCCACATCAATGCACATATTGGCATTTGTCTTAGTGAAAACTAAAAGTCAGTTGTTATGACAAAGAATGTCAGAAATGAAACTGAACTGAGTTTGGTTTTTAGCTACTGTCAAGAAAATGTAATTTGTTTAACACTCATAAAAACTAATTATATAACATTTTAAATTTGTTCTTTAACTGAATAGTTAATGTCATGGAATACAAATTTCATGACTTGGTGAAAACTACAGTGATTTTATGTCGCACTGTCATGACATTTAAATGTCACCATTTTTAATGTCATGTGAAAAAAAAATCTTTAGACATATCGATAAATCATATAATGCAACTATCTTGAGTCACAGATTAACAGTTGAAACATTATAACAAGTAGTTAAAGCTGTATATATTTTATTTTAAATGTACAATAATTATTATTATTTGAATCAAAACTTTATCTAACCAAACCTTGTTATTTAAATAAAACTTATGTGTATTTTAACTTATTTTAATATGTTTCTGGAATACAGTAGACTCTCTCTTAACTGATCTCTTTTTAAAGCTCACTTTTCAGGAATTGACTCCCACTACCATTTCCACGAACTTCTGTTTCCTTGAATATAACACCAAATTCAACCATCTGTCATATCTGTTTAATTTATGTCAATTAATTCCGGCTTTTTCCAGCAAAAAGAGTCGGTTGCAATTCATATAATATTTATAAAATGTTTGTAACTGTGCATATGTATTTTCCGATGACAATAACAAAAGAAAGTTACAAATAGAGTTTTTAATTACACGCAACTTTCGTCTTTTACTTCATGAGTGGTTTGTTTTTAGTTCAAACATTTTGTTTAGTCTATAATAGACTATTAAATTATAATTAATTACTTCTGTATAATTTCTAGATACGAAAAATCTGTTCAAGTGTTTATTTAAATTTTTCAGGGCCATGGGAGTAGATGATGATTAAAACTTCTAATATGGGGGACTAATTTTGTATTTTTTAACTTTTTTTTATAATACAAGTTAATGTTTAATTTTTTAACTGATAGATAAATATTATGAGGGCCTGATAAGAAGGATTCTACTGTATTGTTAAGACTACAAGTTCATTCTTTATCTTGCTATTAAAAGTAGAGACAAAATCATTCCATTAAAAATCTGACAATCTGTAGTGTTTATTACATGGTAACTTTATTATTTGTACAAAATATACCCATCACTTCAGTTCGTAATGCAAGAAAGTTCTAAATTAAAAAAAGCTATTATTCTTGCAATAAACATTGCTGATTTTACACAACACTAAGAATAAACAAAACTAAATGGAAGACAAAGACGTTTTATCGTATCTTATATCTACTTTACTTTAAATTATATTGATGTTTATTTTGCAATATTAAATAAAAACTAAGGTTATTACTAACTTAGACAAATATAACCATAGCTCTGCTTATCAGAGCTTAAATCATTAACTGAGCATTATAAGTTTTAAACATTTATTTAGAGCCATAAATTATTTAAATTTATAACATAACTATTTGAACTATTTTATTGAATTTGAACACATTTTTAATAAAATACCTTCAATCCCGCAGTACATTAGTTTTCTTTCCAAAAGATAAAAATATTGATTTAGTAGATTTCTTCTCTTTGACCGCAACATTTTCTGTGTCTAACTTAGGCCTTGCATTTTCTTTGTTAGCTAAAGCTAAAGTATAAGCAGCACGTTTATTCTCTAACCACAAGTTTCTCTCTTCTTCCCACTTTGGTTTTAAATCTGTATTTTTATCGGTAGAAATATTTTCATCCGAACTAATGGACGGTCTCAAACAGCCTTTATTCTTGTTCACAACCTTAACAACCTGCGTATGAATAACTTTATTTTCTTGAACAATACTCAGTGGCCTTTTCTCGTAAGGAACAAAATGGACATGTTTCGGTCTCCTTTCGGATGCCGATCTTATAAATGGAAATGAGTTAGGGTCGATCTTCGCTGATGTGGGTAATATACTGGTGTCTCCCGGATCAGCACTGAATGAAGTATCTAAATCCTCGATCGGATGACATTTATACTGTTTTGGCAAAGTAGATGTTGAATTTCTTTTGTCACGACATCGATTCAGGTAGACTTCTGCTCTGGACATTTTCTCTTTGGTGATCCGTTCCATCAACGACAGTTGTTTTTCTTTCCGCAATAAAATGCGTTCTTTTTGAAATAACTCTTCTTCTTTCTTACGTAAATTAGCTTCTTTCTGACGCAAAGTTTCCAGCCGACCCAGCCATTTCCCTTTAAATATATCTCGGCTGACATCTTCTGGATCTCTTTCTAAAAGACTAAGTCTTTTTATTTTTTCTGTCACTTGTTGTAAATCCAAAGAACTCTTTGATTCCTTCACATCCGTCTGTGTTTGAAGGATTTTCTCGCAATCACTTTTATTAACTTCATTCTTGTTGACACATTTGGAAGACTTTTTGTGTGTCACATGGACAACCACTGTGGGATGATGCAAGATCATTTCTATTGTTGGTCGATATTCATGTTCTGTACTTAACATTAGTTCTATTATTTTTTGTAAGTCATCAGTATATACAGTAGGAATCCTCTTGAACCTATAACATTAAGTATATAAGTAAATCAAACAAAATACAGTAGACTCTCAGTTTTTAGCTTGGTCTTCATAATACATTTATTAGTTCAACCAACACCAATAATATAAATTTTGACTTGCACATGAAATGAACATATAAAATAAGAGTTTCTTCATATTTTTTACAAAATTCAGTGTTTTATCTCAAGACATAAAAAAGTTCAAACAAGTGAGGAACAATTTGAATGATAATGTTCTTGAAACAAAGTTAATATAAGAATGTTTAAACATTATTAAAAAAAGAAGAAAATGGAAAAGGATGGAAACATTTGTTTAAGACTATTGCAGTTTTCCTTTAAATGATTGTTCAGTGAATTTATTTTTACATCTAGTCAGTAAACATTGGTATGTCTGCTATAGATTTCATTTACTTACTTTCCACATTTGATAGATGTGGCCAGTCGTTTGATATCAGGTCCTACGAAGGGAGGGCTAAGAGCGCACAGTTCATACACTAAGCATCCTAGAGCCCAAATGTCCGACTTCCTGTTATATTTATTGCCTTTTATTATTTCCTGAGAACCAATGAAAATATACAAATTATTTTTCCAACAGTAATGGACTAAAATCTAAACTAATTTTACTAAACCAAAGGAATTGTAATTTTTGCTTTTACAGGCCTGCATACTAAATTAGACAGTCATCTATTGAAACTTAAAAAAAATAAATAAATGAAACTACCTTCCACAAAAATTAGTAACTGTTATAACTTAAATTTGGCACTTTTTATTCTTCATTGATGTAGGCCTGTATTTTTTATTAGTATTTTTCTGTCTTAACATCTTTACTTTAAGACTAATTAATTGGCAATAGCATTAATTGGACTAAACTCCTTTAGCCTCTCAACTTCCCGTAGTTAATGTATAAGAATTATGTATCACTTGCAATTCAATTACATGATTCTATAGAATTAAAGGATGATAACTACCTTACTGAAAGGTTAAATTTGATTCTTTCGTTTCTTAAGTGATAAAAGGATAAGAAAATTACTTGAATTTTGATTAATAATATGTAAAGAACAAAAATGCTAACACAACATAATAAATATGAATATGCTCATAATATGAAAAAGAATTTTTTAAATTAATATCTAATGTTGCTAAATCTTAATCTACATTAATTTCTACCAAAATTTTGCTAACACAACCACAACACATTTAAGTTTAAAAACATGTTTTAATACAGTACAATCTCTATAATACGGCCGTGCGCTGCAGCGGCTAGTCCAGCAATCCGGCGTTCAGAGAGCGACGGCAAGTCATTCATCTTTTAAATTCCCTGCATGTTTATGAGTCAGAGTGTCAGTTTTTACTGTAGAACATAAACAGCCATTGAGAAATCGTTTGCTTGCGTGTATCAGTAGTGATTGTGTGTATGTCCCATGTATTATTGTATAGTGTAGTGTAGTGCAATGTCGGAAAAACATAAATATGTCACATTAACTTTGAATAAAAAGTATGACATTTAAAAATGTTTGGGAAAAAATTCCAGTATTTTATATATTTCACTGGCATATAAACAACTTTACCAAATAGTCTGACCGCCATGTTTATTTTAAATTTACAGAAAATACATTCATAATATGTAGCCTATGACATACTTAAATATGTTAGCATCATTCATTATTGCAATTAGTTTAATCATATTTTAATAGATGTCAAAGTTGTACACTTTTAAAGCAAATTGAGCTATAAGTTCGGAATCGGAAGTAAATAGAAAAAATACGAGTTAGTACCGAATATGCTTTTAAAGATAGAAAACATACTAAACTGTTTTGCAAATATTTAAAACTGTTGTTGATAGGGTACTATATTAATAGGGGTTTCACAGCAGAAATTTAATCAAAAAAGGAAAACCATTTAGATAATTTTTACTGGATCAATCTGATACAACTCTTACCGGACTCATGTAGAAAGGAGTTCCAACAACAGTTTCTGAACAATCATCATCACCATGAAGAATCCGAGCTAAGCCAAAGTCTCCCAACTTGACATTCCCATTTTCATCAAGGAAGACATTTGCAGGTTTGATATCTCTATGTAACACTGTCACATGACTCAGTCGGGAATGGCAGGCTTGCAGTGCTCGCCCCGTCTGGTAAAGAGTGCGCCACACAAACTTTTCACTCACATAGATATTATTTCTAGAAAAAAAAAACAATACACTCACAATTAATTTTTTTTCAATGCTGCCTTTTTGTGGAGCTGTCTGTGTCTGTCACCACTTTTTAATTTCTTCATTTTACAACCATTTTCAAAATTTTTAACATAATGTCGTTAAATTTACAATGCCGTTAATAATAAAAGTTAACTAAAAATAAATTTCAAAAAACAATTTTTAGGTTACCTATCTATCGTGAAAAGTGAAACTAAAAAATTTATTTCGCCTATAACATTAAGTTCAAAGTTGTTAAATAGGTTTTTGAATTCAAATAAATAAGCCTTTGAAATTCATTAATGTTTATGGCTCAATTACGTGATATAATCCTCCACAGTCACTAAAAATTATAGGAGAGGGTGTCCCCAGTAACTTTCTAACTGATTTATTTAAAAATCTATATGAAAAATCCTGAAATTAGAATTAAACTTAAATAACCTGAAATTAAAAATGTTAACTTCCTGAAAAATGACTCCATCAAAAATAATCCTTAAAATCCTATTGGTTTACTTATTTGAAAAAATAAACTTAATTACTTGGATCTAAAGGAAACCATTAAACCCACTAATTCTACAGGAATTTGAACGCTTTATTTGAGAGTGCTATCAGGTAATTAAATTATTTGATTCATTTAAAATTAAAACAAATAATGATGTAAAACTATGTTTATACCACTTTAAACTTACATAGAATATACCATAAAATTCTATATAAATTTAATAAAAAACTCAAAGTTAATGGACTATAATACTAAAATTTTATTGCAAAATGAGGATCTGAGATTGGAATACATACTTTTTATGATTAGTGATGAGTGAAGCCAAGTCGCCACCTTGGCACCACTCCATAATAATGTATATAGTTGTTGTCTCGCGGTGCAAGATACGGTCATAGTAGCGCACTATGTTTGGATGATTTAACTCACTCAGTAGATTCACTTCAGACACCAGCATCTAGAGAAATAATGAAAGTTAATTAGACAACTGTCTTAAACATTTAAGCATAATGACAGATACAAAACAATATTTGTATGGCATACAGAGGTATTAAAAAAGAATAGTACAAAATCAAATCTAGTTCATTCATATATTCATGGTTGTAGAAAAATATGATTTATTTTAAAAAATACATAAACTTGTCAAAGATAAAAAACTAAATTTTATCACAAATGGTCAAACTATTTCCAAGATTTCCTGACACTAAATTTCTGTACATATCCAACATGTTTCTATAAATTTGTTAGGCCCTATCATGTATTTCAGGGTAAGTACCCCAGTAATAATTGAAATAAGCTAACTCATAAGATAACAAAAGATACACATTCTCTAGAACAAGTTAACAACATTCAAATACATTCATAGTATAGAAATATTGACAATTATAATTCCTTATTATCCAGGTCTTTGACAAATATGGTAAATTAATTGTGTAGCCTAATAGGTCTTATAATATTTGGGGAGTTGAAAAATATTATCTGCCACAAATTGTTTTTGTGTTTGTTAGTGGTAATAGCTTCCTAACAATTAACTGTAGGCTAATAAAATATTTATTAACAAAATAATGAATTAGCCTAACTTACTATATATAGACCTACATGCAGCTCTTTGCTGTGTAATTATCGGAATACTTAATTATTAGTTTTAAACTATTGGAACTACAGTACTGATTTGATTTTACAAAAACAATAACAAACATGAACTAAAAAATTTCAAATACAATTCATTCATTTTGCTGAAGGAATATTGAAATATCAACAAGTAAAAACTGCTGAAGATCCAAGTAACTAATAACTACATTATATATACAGTAGTCTGTACATAAATAATTAACTTTAAATGTGTCATCTAACAGTACCTGTTTTGTTTCTTCCGTCATTTTCCCATAATCAATAGCTTTCCACACAAAAACTTTCTTGTTTAGCTTGTTTATAACTTTGTAACAAGTGCCAAAGGATCCAGTTCCAATTACGTCCAGCACCTCGTAGTCTTCCAAAATGCCTGCCATTGTTTACCAATTCCAAATTGAAATCTGAAATGGGGAAAAAAAACATATTGAAAACAGGAAAAGTAAATTATCTAACTTCTTTGGCTAGAAAGAACTCATAATACAAATAATTCAACCACGCAACTGAACCGCTGAGGTGAGTTGAGCGAATTTCCAAAATAAAGTTTAGGCTATATGTTTTAGGGTTTCAATCAACTATTCGGGAAATTGATCTACTCACGAATGCGATGAATAGCTGCCTCTGTGTACAGAATATATTAGTAGAATTTGTTTGCACCTAAGCCACCAGCTTTGACACACGGCCTCCTACGTTCCACACTTGCAGCCTTGGGTTATGGACTGCTTGCTTCGCTCACAGCGTACTTACTCTTCCATCGGCCTCGGATAAAAAGATGCCTCCACTGTAAAATCTCCCATGTGGATTTGAACCGAAAATTTGATGATATTTTACGTTTTGATCGTTTTAGGGGATCCAAGTTAGCTACAAGGTTGTGTTAAAAAAAAATAGCAAAATAGGCTAATATCTTACATTTATTTTTTAAATGAAATCCCCAAAAAAGTTCCATTCTAGTTCGAAAAATCTAAAAACCGTGCTTTTGGTTGTTGGATTTTTGGCTAACGTACTTGTTTAAATGACTTAGACAAACAACTGTGTACCAAATTTGGACTAAATCGGACTTAAAATGAAGTCATTAGAGTGTGAACACATATAAGGTATAAAAAAATATAAAATTTTTAAAGACACTTCAAAACGTGTTCTGGGAACCATGATCGGTGCTCATTTATTACTCCCGACCTTAGGTCTCACCATAAGGGTCACTGCAATAACTCATCTTTCCTATGGAAATTCGCTAATAGAGCAAAATATATGTGATTCATCTAAGTCTATATGCTACTCGAAGAAATTACAACTTCTACTGCAGGCTTACCCAAACTTTTAATAAGTCTGCCCTTTAACATTAATAGTTTGCCTTTAATGTCATTCATACTAAGATTCAACAAGGCATTTTTCCAGTAACTTATTGTAGTCAACTTATACCCTGAACATAATATAATTTTATTGAGCGAAGCTCTTATACTACACTCTGGTTTTTTATTTCCACATACCGTACTCCTTCTGAACGGCTGAAGTGATCCGCACAAAATTTGGTACGGTCATAGTAACCATCTATGGGAAGGTATAAATCTAAAATGGTCCAAATCGGACGTCAGGGTTTTGCTCTACGGTCCTTTAAAGTTACAATTTTATTTTAATAGAAGAAATATTTTATTTGGTTTATTTAGGCCTACTGTGTGTTGATTATACAGCTGTTAAAAGGATCATAATCTAACTTCAGACTGTTACTATCAGCTGTTTGTAAATGCAATAGTTTTATGTGCAATTGTTGTTTTGTAGCTGTTTGTAACTTGCTCCGCTCAATATTGCAAGCAGACAACTGCATTGCATACCTAGTTTACACTCTATTCTACATTTAGTTTCTAATTCCATTACCACCCTCATATAAATATACAGGGTGGGGGGAGTGGAGTATCCCTTTTTCGAGATGGCGTTGTGAATGGAGGGAACATGTTGGAGGAGTGGGGGCTCTAATGACGCTGTAGCCTTGGAAGTTTCCATTAGTGCCCCCATTAGTTGTAGACATGGCTTCGTTGAACAAGCAATGCACATTTGCTGTCAAGACGTTTTTTTCCCAAAAAAAGTCTATCGTTGTTTTGCATGTGGTAGTGTTGTGCAAAAGAGAGTTGAGGCTCAGAGGACCATCCGAACTCCAGGAAACATTGATTAACATTGGTTTCAGCAGTATGGGTTATGGCATCATACTATAATAATTAAGTACCATATAATATTAAGTATGGTGCCACGGCTCATACTGCTAAAAAGTCGATGGCTCTTTTGAGGGAAATGTTCCCCGGGCATTTGATCTCCCGGTACGGTGACATTCTCCACGAGCTCACCAGATTTAACTCTGTGTGACTACTTTTTATGGGGCTTCCTTAAGAGTAAAGTGTTTCAACATCCTCAAAGGACCCTAGAAGCCTTGAAGCATGCAATATGCCTAAAAGTTGACCTCATTTTGCAACAGATGCTGCTTCGCAGAGTTATGCAGGACTTCAGAAACCAGCTACAGCAGTGGATTGACAATGAGGGACATGACTTGAATGATATTTTGTTGTTTTAAACAAAGTAAAATTAACTTCCAGTTGTTACAATAAAGTTTTGTTCTAACATTTTTTGTTATTTTTTAATTAACCATCAAAGTTAGGGATACTTCCCTGACCCACCCTGTATTTAGGCCTACTTCCTTTTCTATTAGCCTGTTTATCAATCATTTGTGTAACCAATTGAGTAGGAAAGATGAATAATATAACTGATAATTATTTTAGTTAGGCCTAAAAGTAAAAAACTTTAAAACAAACTAGGTACTAGGAAACTAATTGAAACTTGATATGGATCTTTTTATTTAAAATTTAAAAAATGAACTCTTATACGGTTTTTTTCTTCAGCCGACCTGAAACAGTTTTTCAGTGAATGATAAAATTATTATTTTTCAAATGCTAACTACTAAAATGTTTGATCATGTCCAGATGTTAATCATATATATTAAAACATGCAAGCCTAACATACACTTTTAACTAGAACCATCAGTTTTATAACTATTTCTAAATTTTGAGTCAAATTAAAAATATTTCTTTTACATCCGTTGTTTACATAAACGCTCTGATTTTATTTAACTCTATATATTAATAAATGAATGTATCTTTGTCCTCTATAGACTCAAAACTATTCCACCGATTTTACTAAAAATTTCACATATTATCCACATATTAATGTCAGGAGACATGACAATTAAGGTTAAGTGGGGTAAGTGTACGCCCCAAATCACATAGTACCACTTTGACAGCAGATTGTAAGAAATATATAAAAGTTATCAAAATGAAATTTGTTATGCTTATTCTGTGGAATGTTTTGTGTATGTGAATTTTTTATTATGTTCAAATATGTAATATTTTTTTTATATAATTTTTTTTGTAAAGTACTGCTCGGGGCGTACACTTTCCCCGTGATCCGGGGTAAGTGTACACCCCACCCTTAATGTTCATTTGAACTGAATGATTGTTGATTCTGGGGCAAGTGGAGTAAAGAGCAGAATGTCCCCTATCTTTTGGTTTTTTATTTATTAAAATATCTCAAACGGTTCAAGAGTTATGAACTTTTTCTTAAACCTCCGCGAGCTGTTATTGAAAAATCGGGTTTTTTTTTGGAAATCGTAAAATCATTCAAAACCATAATTTTTTGCTATCTATTTGGCTTTAGAATCAAAAGAATTCACATTTAGTTTGAACAAAACCTTAAATAAATGTATTTAATTAATTCAATTAAAATATCTATAACTCACCTGAACAAATTTATCGATGTTTTTCTCTCTCAGAGGTTGCATGGAGGTTGGAGGTTGTCGTTTAGTGCATTTTAAATTTAAATTAAAAAACTTCACCCAAATGTTTATCTAATTAATTAACTAAAAATGGTTAAGCTAACTTTTATATACATATTTACATGGTCACAAGTCCTTTTTTACTGGATGTTAAAGCAACTGGGGAGAGTTTTAAATATTAACTCCCCTCTCCGCCCTGGTGTTGGTTCTGGTAAATGCATTACCATAGCATGCACACTAAATAATAGCAAAGTTGCTTCAAACTAAGTTAAATTAAGTATTCAGGGTATTTTACCTGTTGGAGGGGGGGGGGCGTACAGTTACCCCATGGGTAAAAGTACACTTGCCCCAACCATGCATGTGCACGGGGTAAGTGTACGCCCACCCTTAACTCTCATAATTGTAATTTGTAGAGCAATAACAATGTTATTTTTGTATTCTACACAAAAAGTTGGATAAGATTAGGGCCTACAAATTCTGAAATAATTTTGTACATATTTGGATTTTTTGTGATTTTTTGAAATTTCCGAACAGTACAATTGCGTTTTGAGTACAAATGTAAACGTTTTTTAAAGTTACCTAAACACATAGAAAAAACCTACAGAACATTTTTTTACATTTAAAATTTGAAAGAGCATAGTTTGAAGTACCTGAAACTTGATTTTCAAATTTTTTGGTCAATAAACAAAATTTATATATGGGCCGATATTCCACTTGCCCCGGGCGTACACTTACCCCACTTGACCTTACTTACAACAATCTTCGGAGTTGCTATCCCTATTATAGGCCTACAACAAATACAAATCTTGAACTAACTTCCTACAAGCTCTAAAACTCAAATTGTACAATTTGGGAGTTATATAATTCGAAATCAATTAAATTTTAACTTACTATAATCCTGTACAAACGTATTTTTAATACAGTTCCAGGAACAAGGAACAAAATTCAGAGGAAGCTCCTGATAAATGATTTTTTTCACTATCCATGTAAGGTAACTTAATTGTGCAATTTCTAGCACTCATAAGACCAAGTACAATTTGTGAGTTAGGCCCTATGTCATTCAAAACGCAATTCAATTCACTATATAATCCCTGTGGAAAGTTATTTGGGTACAGTTCCAAGAACAAGGAACAAAGTTCATATGTAGGAAGCTCCCAGGTATTTAATACTAGTTCTTCCCCGATAAGAAAATTTGGCTATATAGTAATGCGGCAGTACTGCTTATACTTTTTTTTAAATATAACAACCTAAAAGGCAAGTAGGCCTAAACCAATTATTCACTGTGTTTATGAATATCACACTCCTTACATTATTCAAGGTGCTGTAGTCCATGGGCTACTGACAAAGCTTAAAATCAAACCTAGGCTATCTATCAAAAAATTAAAGCAGCCAATAAGATTTTTTTAAGAAATTTTCATAGCCTAGTTGTAACTTACCAACTTATGCAATTTGTCACTGGTAGCCTAGAGTTTTGCACAATAACTTACAAATTGAAAATATATTGTGATCGGCACAGGGAAGTGCCCTAAGTTTGTATTAGGACTTTTGTTTTATTGTAGGCCTTCAATGTGTTCCATAAATAATTTCAACAACTAATACCTGCTGTTATTAGTTATATTATTATAACAAGTTTAATAATAAAATAAAACGGCATAAATTTACTGTACGACCCTTGTCTGATATTTTTGCAGACAACCTTGTTTTACTTTCTCTACCGTTAAATGTTGAATAGAGGTACCGGTAAACTTACTGTGACTAAAGACTATAAGGTTGAACTTCAGGCTATTTTATTCTTGCATTTCTCATGACGTAGGGTCGTACAGTAAATTTGTGCTCATAAATCAATAGTATTTTTAAAGATGCATAGGTTAGCACACTTAGGCTTACCATAAAATGATGGGGAGGTGTGTATAGGCCTATTGTATTTCTGTCCAGAATATTAATCACACGGCCTAAGCTCTGTAACACTGCTACTAGTAATTTCTTGTCCAATAAAATTGGTAGGCCTACTTAAGCTATATTGGAACCTTGAGTTACAACCATCTAGGCTTATGTAGACCAAAATGTACTTTATTGGTTACAGTAACCTTAACTTATAATTTTATTCTGTGTAAAAGTCTTGCTGCTATAATAAAAATGTTGTACATTCAAAACAACAGCTCTACTTTCAAAATATTAAACTTGTATAAATAGTAGGTCGACTCACATCATTGAAGCTTATAGGCCTAAGCCTATATTATTATGTATAATAATCTATTTTATTTGTAAGAAGAACCCAACACATTAAAACGAAAACAAAACCCTAGCCTTCAGGTTTGTAAGTCTAAAGTAAACCATCAAATCAACAAAAATAGATTAAAAATAATATTTTATCTGTTTAGTAGACCTAGCCTACTCTAAAATCAGAAGCATTTAATAAAATAATATTAAACATTAGTAAAGTTAGTATACTTAAAGGAGAAATTTCAACGGCGAAACTTACTGTTTTAAACTAGAAACTGTATAACTTAGTTCCTGATATTTCTCTTAACCTACACCAAATTATTTTATAATATTCCATTAGAATAATATTCACTTAACTTTGGCACAATATAATAAAAAATAACGACATAAAACCAAATGCAATAAGTAAATGTCAGTCAAAATATTTGAATGTTCGTTTGTTTTTGTTGTTGGCTTGTTGATGCTTTTTTAAAGTTCTAAACAATCAGGATAGCCAACAACCAAACAATTCATATTACAAAATGGGCAAAGTTTTAAAATGATTAAGTACTCAATAAACTCATATAGTTGTATTATTATAATACTAATTGTTCTATCTAAAATAATAACAAATATTGGAAAATATTTCTTAATATTTCACAAAAAAGATGCTTATGATTTTTGGCTAGAATAATAATTGACCCAGTAAGTGAAAAACCAAAATGGAACGACAATGTCGACAATACAATCATAATCAAAAATAAGCGATAAACATATTATTAAATTTACAAAAGTTCATAATATATCCCAAACACATTATTTACTTCATGGATGAGACCTAAAGAAACTCAAGGAAGGTACTTAAATCGGTTACATTTTTTATATTATAATTATTTTAACTAAATTATTGCAAGTGAATAAACATGGATAAAGACTGAAATTCGAACCCAGGACCTTTACCATTCCGTAGTAATGCTCTGCCAACTTCTGAGAAAGTGTATAAGCATAAAAATGAATATAAAATAACATTACATTTTAACTAAAGAGTATATACCGGTAGAAGCTTAATTTAACAACAAAACTGTAAAACTGCAAAGGACGTTATATTACTTACAGGGTACATAAAGTTAGATATACAGAATCAATACATACTCATAAAAAGGTTTTCCTAGTAATCATAATTCCTAGTTATTTTTTACCAAAAATGCTTCGCAAAGATGGTAGAAACTGTGTGCTATGTATCAAATAAATAATATGAATCAATAAGTTTACTAATTATATAACTAACTCATCCCGAGAATATTCATTTCTTAGTTCTTAGCAGACTACAGGAGTTCATCTAATTCGGTTTATGTTTCTGCCATCATTGTATCACAGCTCACTGCTGATCATTTTTTGATTTTTTTTTATCACTGGCAACAGTGCCAACTGGCAACCTGACATCAGATCAGGATTCCGATTCAGGCCATTCAGGGATTCAGGGACAAGGCGACAGGGATTAGGGAATAGGGATTGTTCAAGTTCAAACTTCAAAACAGTGTAGTCAAATTAACTGTCGCAAAATAGTTTAAAATTTTGTTTTTAGAAATGAGTACCAACAGAGAAGAAAAACTTGATGCAATAAAGAATCCAAATGATATAAGAAATAAAACCATCAGAAGAAATGTTTTGGGAAAACAAAAACATCTAATTAAAAGGGTATGTTACACTTTTAAAATGTTAGGTTAATATAACCTAAAACTGTATAGGTTAGTGTATAAACACGTGGGAATAAGACTAATATTATGTGGTATGTATTAGTTTTTAAACTGTTAATACTATTAGGACGATATTTACATTACGACCCAACACTATATTGCGGCAGAGGTGCCAACTGTACACAAGAAAATGTCCTTGTACGTAATTATAATGTTCAGTTCTATTTCTAAAATGTCTTAACTAGCCTAAATGAAAACAGAAGATATGATTAACAAAATTTAAACAGAAAATAAAATACTTTAAACTTAACACGTTCACTGCTAAAAATAAGCCCATTATGTACCCCATATGCTAAACATTTTTTTGTTGTTTAAACCTTACCTTGAGGTCTTTTTTATTGAATTTAGATGTTATTTGTTGGTTTCCATCTTCAAAACCACTTTTTTTTTATTTTTTATTTCGGAGGTACCGGTACTCCCTGCGCACACCGCGCCCGGCTCCACCCGACGCACACTTACAAAACGTTATGTTTGTGGACACTTTTCTTTAATATCACAAAAAA
Organism: Philaenus spumarius; assembly: GCA_018207615.1. Lineage (NCBI taxonomy): Eukaryota > Metazoa > Arthropoda > Insecta > Hemiptera > Aphrophoridae > Philaenus > Philaenus spumarius. The sequence continues at coordinate 36,500 of JAGFPH010006207.1, forward strand.
ACTATTATAAATAATTAAGAATATATATTTCCACAAATTTACAACCCTACTATCCGACCATAATCATCATTTATTGACCTCTGTGGTAATTGTCAAAACAACCAACTACACAAAGTCCCGGATGTTCTGGACATGTCATACACTCATACTGAGTGCTTTTTTTGCACCTCCAACATTTCTATTGTGAGGTTCGATTTGAATTTGGTTTTAATTTTGTTATTTTAGTAATTGTATGGTCAGCAGATTGAAACAAAGGACTAATAAATAGAGGGGAGCGCGAACTTAAAAATACGCGCGGAAAAAGAGCTGTAAAAATCAGGCGGGATGCGCGAACTTAAGACTACACACAATTTATACTCCCCAGTTAGTTGCCGAACAAACAAACTTAACATCAACTTGCTTCTTGCAGTGTCAAGGACACACCAAACTGAAAAGCATTGACAATACCGGTACTCCGTGCGCATGCGAATAGACACCGCTGGACGTACCGGTACCCCTGCCGCAGTGAACGTGTTAAACTCAATTCACAACTTATTTAACTCAGGAAATATTAGAGGTATCTTTTTAATGACATCGAACTGTGCACACGAACGTAGGCTAAATAAAGACAATTGCTGGACTCCGCTGTTCATACAACTTAACATCTCAGCGCAAGTTTAGGCCTACTATTCGACCATAGGCTAACCTATGGCAACAGAATTACAAGAATAATTAAAAAAAACCCAAGAGGTTCTAACCTATAGTATTTAGTCACAGCATGTTTACCTGTATTCAACATTTAACAGTAGAATGTAAAACAACATCGTTGTCTGCAAAAATATTAGACTAGGGTCGAATTATAAACTTACGCCAACATCTCTTAATAAAATACATATATAGGCTATATTACAAAACAGGTAGGCCCCTACACACAATTTTAACTTTATAAAATTCTGTAATATTGTAATATACATAAATACTTAATATTTACCACTTTACATCACTACGGATTACTTTTTGAACTATGGATACATATTGCATCAATCCTATATGTGTATAACAGGGGTCCATATTATGTATTCGTTACATCGATGTATTTTGAATCGATGAAAATAAAAAGTCTGAATTTCTAACTTACAGTTTCTAGTGACAGTACGAGGGGAGGTCAAAAAGTTCCTGTTCTGTTTAACACAATTTTTTTTAAATATTCATCAGGCATTATTTTTCAATATATTCTCCCTTGAGACAAATGCACTTGTTGGTCCTTTCATAAAGTAATTCTATTCCCCTTCCTCTTCTGGGGTAGCGTACCCTTCTTCTTTGTCCTCAAAATGACTCTCCACAGTGTTTTTAAGAGCTTCCTCATCCTGAAATCGACTTCCACGGATTTGGGAACAAATAATAGTCACTGGGGCGAGGTCGGGGTTGTAGGCTACTGCGGGTGGCCGATTACCTGAAACCGCATTCGGTCAGAGCTGCCATTGTCATGCAGCAGCAAGACACTATTGCTCAAAAGCCCTCTTCTCTTGTTTTTGATTTTCTCTTTTAGCAAGCGCGGACATTAGCATAATATGCACCTGTAATTGTAGTATTTTTTCCTATTTAATCAATCCTTTGGAATCCTAAAAAATGGTCGCCATCACGTTTACCAACTGATGTTACAGTTTTGAACTTGATTGGAACAGGACCGCCCTTTTTTGAACTAGTGCATGGATTCTTGATTGCTCTCAGGGTCGTAATAGTACCCAAGTTTAGTCCTCAGTGACGTTTCTGTCCAATAGTGCCTCCTGGTCACCATAAAACAGAGCCAAAAATCGCGACAACAGTTCACTCGAGCACGACTTTGAAATGAAAAAAGGTTTCGAGTCACCCACCTTGCGCTCACTTTTGTCATGCCCAGATAATCATGTAAAATTCTGAGAACTGTTGTGGCCAATACTCCGACAATCAGAGAAATTTACTTTTTCTTTGTACGTCCATCATTCAACATCAACTGTTCCTCCTGTTTGATATTTTCTGGTGTTACTATTGCCTAAATCGGCCTCCCACACCGTTGATCATCTTCTATAGCGATTCTTTGCCTCATTTAAAAAAGCTTTGACCAGTTATTCGAACATTGTTGTCTGAGTGTTTAAGGGGTTCTCCCCATAAACTCCCACTAACCGATTGTGAATTTCGTTTTGGGTATGCCTCTCTTTTTTTGTTAAATATGTTACTCAGTTTTATCCATATTATAAAAAGATATGGGTGATTCTTCAAAAAATGCACAGAATGGTGTAACCGGCAAAAAAAAATATTAATTGCTTTAAAATTGAATTATTTTTTAAATAAATAATGCAGAATATATCTTAGTTAAACTATCTGTTAACATTCAAATCTGACTGAATAAATATTTATATTTTTTTATGAGTCCACACTATGTGACATATCACTGGTGTGGACCATATCAGGTTGTGTTGTAATTGATAAGCCTTACTGTAACTTCGTATATTTTATTATTAAATGTATTTCATTAATGTGATAATACATTAAGTAAACCAACATTTAATTATACTTATAAGTTAAAATTTCTAAATTACCGGTAACAGATAAATGTAATTTTAGTATTATTCAAGTGTATCCAGCTTTATAATCACTGGTGTGGACACATATGAAAGAAGGAAATAAACAACAACTGAGGGAATTGTCAGCTGTTAGTTTGTATGAAAAGGGAGGGAAATGGTGTATTATTTGCAGTTGAGCAATTGGAATTGAACTGTAATGACTTAAGTTTTGTTAAAAATGTTTTGAGTTGTGAGAAGTTGGAATCGTTAAGCATACACCGTCACTTGTGTTACCAAAATAACTTTTCAAATAAGTAAAATTATTTAATTTTTAACAAGTTATTTTAATAGCTTTATTAGCAAACATGATTAACCAGCAAACTCTTTATCCTAACCTAAAAACCTTTGGTCCTAGGCTCATATGAAGTTTAAATCATCACTTGTGTGGACATCACTGGTATGGACATAGGCTACCTATTCGGTATATATATTATATATAAAAATATTTAAATAATTTTTTTAAGCTTGATAGACTACTATTTTTACTGTTATCTAAAGAACATTTTTAGTTTATCAAATAATTGTTTTAGACATAAACATCATTTTTATTTTTATTAATTTTTAGTTTTAAAACTGTGCATTTTTTGAAGAATCACCCACATGTTAAGTGGTGTGTAGACAAACAATGATTAACAGGATAATTCTATGTTTGTGCCCTCTCTTTAATCCAAAAGTTAGACCTAAACAGAGATAACAAAGCTTTATCTCTCTCTTATTTTGATCATCGTCAGTATTTTGATCATTGTCAGAACAGAAACTTTTGGACCTCCCCTCGTATATTTCCATTTTGTAAACATATATAAGTTAGTAACATCAATTAAGTTGTTTTGTAAAACAGAAATGCAAGCAAAATAAAAATAGCCTGACGTTTTAAAGCCTTTAGTCACAGTACAGATATCGGCGTGAATGCTGGCACTTGACCTTGCCCGGGCGAGGGGTGTGGGGAAAGGGCATAAGTGGAGACAAAAAATCTTTTCCCCACGCCGCTTTCTAATGTGATTCATTCTTTCGACGAACTGGTGGTGTCACCTCACCCTTGAAAGGGTTACAAAAGTAATTTTAAATTTAATTACATTATTTATGTTCGTTTTTCTAGAGATAATCGCATACAATTGGAACATGGAACTAGTTTATCTACCTACGCCGGTAATACTGATGTTTTTAGTATGGTTAGTAGCCCTTAGTCCAAGCGCCAGCATTCGCCTGGGATCTGTACCTACGTTTTTTCTGCATTCAGTCTAGTAGTATGTGCTTAGATTGGCAGCACTAATTTATTTCCTACAAAAAAGCCTTTGTGGAACATATCAGCTGAGGGTCCTAAAATAAATTTACATCCTTATTAGGCTTACAATTCCTATTTTGTATTAGATAAATTTTCTTTATAGGTAACCTAGGTAAAAGATTCCAAATTATTCATTTTAATAAAATCATAAAATTTTCTGTTAATTTATAATAATATATTTCTACTAACAATAAAAACTTTGAATTGAAGTGAATTTTAAAGTGAACAATATTATAGTTTTGCTTAAATATCTGCTGTGTATTAAAAATATATAGGCCTAAGGTTAAGGTCGTTGATTTAACTAAACAGTCCTCAATCATTTCTGTTTAAACTTCGTTCTTCAGAAGAAAATAGGCCTACAACTATATATAACTGGGAATATGCCGTTAGAGATTTTCAACAAGGTCCTACAGAGCCTTCAATTAAACCCTTTACTCTATAACCTGAAATAAATTTTGGAGAAGAAAATAAACGATCAAACATTTTAAGACGCTGCTTAAAGGTTTTGTAAACAAATGCAATCAAAGTATAAACCTTTGTATTTTCAAAAATTTTTGGAAACAAAAAATGCATTAATTTAATTAATACTAAAATTTAGGACAACTATAAGTGTAAGTTATCTTATATTATGGTCTGTACTTCATTTATAAAAAAATAAAGTGTTGAATTCAGTTTCTTTAAATTATAACTTTATTATTACAGGCAAAGAAAGCAGAAAGAAAGAGACGAAAACTTGCAGGTGAAGAACCCAGAGTACCAAAAACTATTGAAAGTACTAGAGAAAAAGATGAAACCGTGCTTGACCCAGAAGTTGAAGAAAATGAAGAAAGAATTGAAGAAATGAATTTAGACATACAAAATGACGAGTTTCAAGAATATTTCCAACAAGCCTATGATCCAAAAGTTCTAATAACTTATGCAGATAACCCTCTAAAGGTATTTATGTGATATCTTGTTGTAACACATGTGGTGTCATATAAATTTACTGAAATATGGTACTTTAAATATTGTTAGTTGTAGGAGATTTAAGCGCTTCTATTCCTGAAATCTCTGTTATAGTACACTAACAAGAAATTTAATTCTGTGAAAGTGTTCGAGATTTCAAACGAGCTAACGTTACTCCCAATAATATTAGAGATACCGTACCAAATTTTACAAAGTTAAAATAAACCTTATTTTATTTTGTAGAGTATGCCTACACTAATATAAATATATTTTGAATTCATTTTCAGAAAACAAGAATTTTTGGGATTGAACTGTGTCGTGTCATTCCTAACTCTGTATCATTGTACAGGAACAGGTCCAGTGTCAAGAAAATTGTAGAAAGTGCTAAAGCCAAAAACTTTACAGATATTATTGTAATCAATGAAGACATGAGACAGCCAAGTATCCTTTTTACATTTTTAATGAATTTTATGTTTTGTTTAGATTATACCATTTTCCATTTATCAGTATAGTGACTTGGTTTGAGAGAAATACTGCAAGGTCTCTCTCTAGAAACCTGGTATTAAACTACCAAATTTACTTTGTTATGTATTACCTATACTGTCGTGATATGCAGTGGGGTATAGTGAATAACGCTTTATTATATTTTGCTCTAACATTAATATCAATTTTATCCACAATAAATCAAGTTTAAATTTGTCTGTCACAATTTATTTAGTGTTTATTTAACATTTAGTAGTTTGTATGTCCAAGATTAAATTTCGAAGATATTCCAAAAAGAATTTTGAGCAAATATAAAAATATGTTTACTTCATTGTTTTTCAAAGTCACCCTCGGTGATCAGACTTCTGTCAGAAACAACATGATTAGACAACTTTGTGTCCCGCGTTTACCACATAAAATTCCCTGAATTTTGATCCTCCCAGGTATATAATACAGTCAAAAATGGATAATTCAAAGTTGAAGTGATCAGGGAAGAAATTCGAATTATCCAAAAATTCGAATTACATATGTTCACTCAAAAAGAAGAGGTTTGTAAATACATGTATAGTACTGTACCGTAAAAAAAAATTTACTTTACAATCAAAGATATAACACACAAATTTTATTTTACAAAATTCTGTATATGTACAATATACACTACAGTAGAGTCTCGATATTCCAAACCCCCCTATTCCGAACAGAGTTCGAAAAAAATACTGATTTTTTTAACATAAAAACAGAATTAAAAAGATGTTCGTGAAAAAAGTACGTACATTTATTGGTATGCAAATAAGTTAAGACATAACATAGAATCTAAGTTTGATGAAAACGCCTGAAACCAAATTGGAATGAAAACTGCTTTGTTTCCTTCATGTTTTCTATCCGTTTTGCGGGGAAGGAAGTTACCGCAACAAGCATCCGGTGAAAAGAATACCAGGTCCTTCAGAAAGAAGGAAGGATTAGATACACCAGCTAGGCACTAGTAGTGTTGTTGTGACCTGCCAGTTGCGTTCATGTGTTTTTTTCTCCTCCGTTTTTGTTACTTCGACCGAATTTTATTTTTTTCTCGGTCTTTTTTTCAAGACGATGCGGTACTAACGGACAGACTGCGAGATGACAAAACGGACAGTTTGAACATCCTATCCCTTCCCTTCAGTTTTTATAAGAAAAAGGAATTGTAACGCAACGGAAGGAAAAAACGAATGGTGTAAATCTACACTAGGCGAGATCAAGAGGATTTGCTGCATCTACGTGTGATATGAGTTCAGTTTGAGCGATCATCTCTTCCTCGCTTTCCTTCGAGCCGATCAACTCTGTATAGAACTGACACTAACAGATGTCCCTGCACTTAATTTAGGCCTTATAAGTCAATATCTTATTGTTATATAAGAACAATCGTACAATAATTTCGATTTAAACATGATTTTTTACCATTATTTTAGTGCAAAATTCTAGGAACTGGACAAAAAATTTGAACTATCCAAAATTTTGAATTATAGAAGTTTGAATTATCCAGGTTTAAAGAGAACTGTACCTCTTTTCCTTTCAGCTAATCCTTTCTTCACAGGATGTCACCCACTTTGAATAATAAACACTTTTCAAAACAATGTTACGTAACTCTTGCAACCTACATTCTCCATGTTTCTAAATACAGTACTGCTGTAATCCTTCCTTCAATATTGTTGGTACTACATTATTTTTATTGTGCAATCTTAATGTATTTCTCAACATAATTAGGCGCGTGTGTAAATAAGTTTTTCAAAATTATTAACTAGTGAAGATCTAGTTTTCATTTTACGATTAAGTAAAATGTGTTTATATATTATAAAAACTAAAGTATAAAATATTTTACAAATTTTTATTTTCAGATTCTAACAAAAATTTAGTTTCTACTTATTTTCCTTGATTATTATCTCATCATACAAGTTTTTATGAACCTTCTTAGAAATGTGCCTGCATTCACATCCATTTCACTTATTCTTTGATGAAAAGCTTGCAATAGAGGATCTGTTTTAGATGCTGGAAAATTTACAAGTCTCTTGGCATAAGGTCTAGGCTGTACAGCAGATGATTGAATTGCTCCCACTTTTTATTTTGAATCCTTTAAATTTCCTTGAGGAGGACTCATTAAGGACATTTTCCATCTTTTTTATACAGCCTTACCCATTTTCGCTTTTTATAGTGTCTGCACACTATAGCCTACTGATGTTCTCATGGTAAAATGAAGATATTTTAATAAAACCATAATTTAGATAGACATATACTCTGGAGTTTTGTAGATCTTTTCATTGCCAATGTATTGTCTTCTGCTTACTATTTTGGTTTCTCTTTAACAATTTAGGCAGCCTAAACGTCACCCAAGTGTAGGCTTGCTATAATTTCTGGACACTAATCCTGGACTTTTTTAGAATGAGGTTGGGAGGTTTTAGAGAACTAAAATAAATCTAACTTTAAATTCCATAAATGTTTTTACTCATTTTCTTCACTTAAAATTCACTTTTTACAATTGCCTTAGTTATTTTCTGATTCAAAATGTCAATTTCAAATACAAAAAACATCCAAACCTTCATTTAGAACTGGGTCCAACGATTTCACATATTTATGGTACACACCTTGCTTCTGGTCTTGCTCTGAACTTGGATGGATTTTATATTATTCTGATGAAAGTATTTTTCTGAGAAACACCTCATCATTCTGCAGATAAGAAGCTGCTATTATTACCTCTTTTGTACGTTTGTCACTTTTATACTACAAGCTTTCAATCAATATAATGAAGCTTTTTTCTTCAATATTAATTTGTTCTCTGTAGTCTACAGAAAATTCTGAACTACATGTCAGACAGCGTGTGAGTCTAACTCACCGGTTTATTTCAATTTATCATTTTATAAATCCAAACTAATGTTATTTGCTTCATCAGTCTAACAGCGGGCCAACGTAGCCAACCGCTAGATAAAATGTAGCATAATGACCCATCTTTCCACTTTCTAATGCGAAATTTCCAGTCATTAGTTAATCTCGGGCAATTTCCCTGATATTGGCTTGAATCACAGACATTTGGTAAGCCTACCCAAGCAGAGAACCATTATACAGCCCAATTAAAAAAATAAGAAATGATTTTATGCTTCATACCATTAGTGCATGCCAATAATTCAATGATCGTTACTCAGAGTTAATGCTGGTAATACTAAACGTATGCCTTTTAATTTAAAGCTTGCACAAAGCCTGCATACAATGTTGCAGTCAGTCAAATATGGTCTCATATGACCACTTTGCTTATAATATTGAAAATCCTCCAGACCTCTTTCTCACATCCTCATAGACCCTCCCTTTCTCTCTTACTGGACCTCGGTCTTCTGAATAGCTCAATAAGTGGACTTTCAGATAATATAATTGGTGAACTGTTCATTAGTGTGTACTTGTTTGGTTCCAATTTTTGAGAAAAACTTGATCTAATTATTTTGTTGTACCTGAAAGACTATATAAAATATATAAGCCTGTAGAACTGTATAGAATATACAAGTCTGTGGGAATATTGTTTTAATTGCTTACTTTAGTTTCCTTAACAAATATATTAGATGGGCTGTTAGTTATTCACCTTCCTAATGGACCTACTGCTCATTTTCGATTGAGTAATGTCAAAATTACAACTGAATTGAAGGTTAGTAATATTAACATATTCAAATTACCATATTAAAATGTTTTGACTCTAAACTAGTTAGAGAGTCAAAAAATTCCCAGAATTATTTTGCAACAGTTAAACAGAGCTGTTCCTGGTGACCCCCCCCCCCCCCCCCCCTTGGACTTGGCACCATTTGCTATAGGTAGCAACTTTTTGAAGAAAATTGTGAACAATACATTGAGTTGTCACTCTCAGGAGTTTTGACACAGACAAAACATGAATGGAAAACTGAAACATCTCCAGAGAAGCAAAAATTTTGATTAGACAAAACAAAAGGGAAAGTAACGGTCATACATGTTTTTTTATTACAAAGGAGGTCTACCAATTTATCACAGAGAGATACAATGAGTAAAGAACTTTCTCATTCTATTAGACGCCATCAGAAAGAAAAGTCTTGAAATTTTCAGAAAATGACTGCATTGTGGTGCATCACAATGCTCCTGCACATCGCTCATTATTGGTAAGGCAATGCCACGCTTGAACTGACCTGGCTTCTGCTAATTTCTTCCTTAACCATCGGTTAAATACGAAATAAAATTTCGGTGAAGTAAAGCAAAATCTAATGAAGCAGCAGAAGAAACATTTAGAAAAAGGGTTTGGAGAGTGTTTTGAAAAATTACACGAATGTAAGGGTGATTGTGTGAATGCAAGAGAGCCTTCCTTTGAATGCAAATGGGTCATTCCGTGTCAAATCAACATAAAAAAAAATTTGTTCTGTACCATCTAAGTTAATTAAATTTGATACACCTTCATATAGACTAAAGTTACCTTCATATAGACTAAGAAAAATACTGTAAATATGGAAAAATGAAGGTAACCTGTGTACCAAATTCCATCAAATTCTAAGATAGTGAGATAAAATCACTGTTTTGAGTTGATACGGATTGACCCAAAACTAGTTAATGTTGTAAATTCAATAAATAACTTTTTTTACAAAATCTGGGAAAGTTTTGACTTTTCCTTGTATACATGGTGAACCGTTATTGTTGGTCAGCCTCTGAATTAATCATATATTTTAAAGGTTCTCTTAACTTGAACTTAATGTTATTCTTAACTTAAGGTTAAAATAATTTTACTCTAATTTAACTTTATTTCAATAATTTACTCTTTTTGCAATTGCTTCATCATTTACAATTCTTATAATTGTAAGTTTATTTTATACAAATTCTTTATAAAATAGGAAAGTGGGAAAGGTCAGTTAGTTTCTAGTAAAAGAGACATTGATAAAGTTAAAAACATATATTCATTACAAGATTTGTCCTGTCTTAAGTAGCTTAATTTTAATCTTTGAATTGTTATTTCATTTTATTTATGTTGTTTCAGAAAAATCACAAGGAAATTTCAACACATCGACCTGAAGTAATTTTAAATAATTTTACAACACGTCTGGGTCAGTCTGTAGGACGAATGCTGGCTTGTCTTTTTAATTCAGATCCAGAATTCAAAGGTCGTAGAGCTGTGACATTCCACAATCAACGAGATTACATTTTCTTTAGGCACCACAGGTAAGCTGAGTGTTGTCACAATATTGGTTTTTACTTATTAAAAACTGGAAGCTAAACAGTTCAGCATCAGGCTGGTCCATTGAGGGAGGATCAGCTGAAGGTTTCACTTTAAAAGAACCAATCAGTCTTGCACAAGGCAGGACACTTGCTCTCGGGGAAAATACGGTAGCTTGTGTTAAAACCGATGCCTTTAGATTAACCCTCGTACTGTCATTGAGACTTCTCAGCGCGCTGCCGTAGTGAATTGAGTAGTCTGGGACAACTCAACTCGTATTGAATATTTCACCCACTAAAAATCATGTAATTGCAATAAATCAAAAACCGTTTGAATGGAAAAGATTTTAATTTTAATTTTTGTATTTACAAATTTGTTCTAAAACGTATATTTACATATGTAATCATCGTTTTAAAATTGTAGTTTTCTAAATCAATTGATGCCACACGAGAAAGCAATAGGAAATTACACAAATACATCACTTCTTTAAGGCCCAATATCGTTCGGCAGAACTGTTTTTAAAATAATATAAAGATACCTTTGGATTCGTCAAGATGTGAACTTTCTCAAACTACCTTCCAATCAGATGCCACTCTTATAGTTTCGAAAATATAAAGTTTTCTGTAAACCCTTGCAATTGGACAGTTTTCAGCCAATAAAAAGCACATTTTATAATCTTATATCTCTATTACAATTTGATATATTTGTAAACATATGTAGAGAAAACTTTGATCTTTCCTTTCTTGTAAAGTAAACCACATTTACTGTTACGATGTTATTCGTATAGTTCTGTAAAATACAGACATTTATTGAATTCAGTACGCCGAATTCTCACGGTCTCCCTATGCATGTTCCCATAGTCTAGACAGAGAAAAGAAGTGTATAGACAGCGCCCGTGAGAACTTTCTTAGTTTGGTATAATTTAGTGAAACAAGTAAAACAATGTGAATTAAATTTATAAAATAATAATTTTCAAGTAAATAGTTCAATTCTATGATTTATTCTCTACAGTTTGTCCTAATATTAAATTTTTGGGCAAAGCATACATTCCTAAATTACTATTTAAACTAGGCCTCGTTTTGTTAGCAGTCTTGTAGTTAGGAACATAAAAACTGTTGTTTAAAAAAAAGAAATTTGATATTGATATGTATTTTTATACACTTCTATTTAGAACTAAATTACAAAACGTTTGTACATTTTGAAAAAAATTACAAAAAATATTTACTACTTTTTATGTAGGCCTAAAGTTGATATTTTTCCTTTCGTTATTGAACATGTTTTGTTTCTTGAGCTAATAACTTTGTAAATTTTACATCAATCAATTTTTTACTGGCATACTATGAATTCTTTGAATCTTTCTCTACAAAAAAGCTACCGAACACTTTTGGATTGGGGTATAGTTACTATAGTAACAATTTAACTGTGACAGTTAACCCTAGAACGGCCACGGTTAAAGCTAAAATTGGCCAGCCCGTTTTTAGCGTTTTGCAAGCATATTTTTAAAAATTCGCCAAAAATAGTAAATGAACCCCAATCCAAATGTGTTCAATAGCTTTTTTGTAGAAGAAACTTCAAAGAATTCAAATATGCCACTAAAAATTAGTTTATTTTGAAATTGTAAAAGTTATTAGCTCAAGAAACAAAAAATGTTCAGTAACGAAAGGAAAAAGTTCAACTTTAGACCTACATAAAAAATAGTAAACATGGAGTAAATAGTAAACAGTAAGCGTAAAAAAGTTTCATAATTTAGTTCTAAATAGAACTGTATAAAAACATTTATCAATTTCAAATTTTTTATTTTGAAAAAAACAGTTTTTATGTTTCAAGTACACAACTGGTACCTACCTAGGCCTAGATTGTAATGTCATTTACTAATATATGCTTTGACCAAAAATGAAATATTATTATAAGAAAGTGTAGAGGATAAATCAATGAAAAGAACGGTGTACTTGTCTTTCCTTATTTCACAAAAGTGTTTGAGTTACATTTATCTGAATAACAAAAAGACATCAGTCGAATAAAAACTCCCGAGTCAACACGTGCATGTATGTTGCGTCATTTGAATAGCGTGGGAACAAACGCCCTAGGCGATCTCACCACAACGTTACTTTCCACTGCTGTCTAGACAATCACAAAACCGGTTTTATCTGGATTACTTGGCACCGTTCGAAACTACAGACTTTCGTCTACAAAATGGTGTAAAGCAATCTGCCAAGAGATAAGGCGTAGACTTTACAATATCTGTTGACAAAATGGCCTGTTTATTGGTTGAGAGACTGTCCAATCGCAAGGGTTTACAGTATCTCTTCACTGAAACAGTAATTGTACTGTGACATCTGATTGGAAGACACCAACAGAAAGATGAAATCACGACGAATCCAACGGTATCGTTAGAAATGCCAAAGAAACATTATTGTAGATGGTGGGAAACGTTGCAGAAGTGGGAAATAACAGTACAATTGTGCGCAGATTCGCGCGTGGAAACAGCTGTAGCCCGATATGCATATTTTAAAACGATGATTACGTATGTAAATATACATTTGACGAAAAAGTTGTAAATACAAAAATTGAAGTTTAATTCATTTCCTTTCCAATGGTGCCAGTTTTATTACGATTGGATAATTTTAAGTGGGTTAAAATTATCGTTTATGCAAATATATGCAAATTTTTGCAAACGTGTGAAGTTGTTGCGTTTGCGCCGTCTAACCTGGTGTTGTGGTGTCGTATGGCCGTTCATGGGTTAAAGAGTGTAGAACATGTTTAATTTGTTATTCTAATTTATTTGATTGTTGACTGATTAATTGGCTGGATTTTTGTCATCTAAGAAGGATAGAAAATTGTGTAAGCACTAATTTAAAAGCTCTTCGTTTAAGTTTATCAGAAAATAGGAATATTTTTTGTTATATATACGGAATGTTCCAAAATTTGAACTAAACTTTTTTTTTTCAAATTTTAACGTCATTATTTTTGCTATTTTACCTAAACAAAGAATTTCCTCAAAAAAAACCTTACATTTTAGAGTTATAGAACTTAGAAAATCTATATGTCATAGCGTATAGTTAAATTGGACTTAGACAACTGACTCAAATAGTTATCACAAATGATGTATTATTGTTTATTATTTTTTATATATATATATATTTTTATGGAGCAATTATCCTTAGATATAAAAAAAACTACCATATGTACAGTACAGAGAGTTCTTAAAAGTAGCTTTCTTCTTTGATTTCTTTCTTTGACACCCTATACACATCATTGTTTTAAAAATCTCTGTTTTTCTATTTTAGATATGAATTCAGTCCAACTGCAAAACCTAGATTGAGAGAGTTAGGACCTCGCTTCACGTTGAGGTTGCAATCGTTGCAAAAAGGTACTTTCGATAGTAAACTTGGTGAGTACGAGTGGATACAAACTAACAGACGACATGAAATTGAAACGAGCAGAAGAAAGTTTTTCTTATAATGATATGTCAAAAAGGTTATTGTATAAATAGAACTTAAGAGCATTGTTCTGGATGCAATCTTGTTTTGTAATAAGAAGTGAATTAAAATCTAGTTAACTCTGTTATATGTTGTATGATTTCATTTTCCTGCAATCACAATATGTTCTTAGTGAAGTTCAATTTTGGATTTACTTTCGCATTTAATGTGAACCATCAAAGGAGAAAATGTGCTTCGTATAAGCTTTGACATTCACAATAATTATGCTCACACTAAATTAAGTTTTAATAATATTAAAACACTACTCTATATAGATTCCTAAGTTTTAGTAATATTAAAACACTACTCAGTATAGACTCCTAAGTTTTAGTAATATTAAAACACTACTCTATATAGATTCGTCTTTGGAATAATATTTTTTTTTCTCTGGTAAATATGTCAATATTTCTTCTAAAAAGATTTCCTGTTAATACTTTAAATGTAAAAAATCTCCAGAAATTGTTGATGGTTCTGAAGTAGTGAACAAAATTATGGAATGCAAGAGTAATTTTTAATTCATTTGGTTGTGTTATTATTTTTTTATCTTATTTTTATCTTTTCAGTGTGGTATACAGATATGTCCACATTTGTATACTAGTACTGCAAGATATACGAATAGACAAATAACATTCAATTGACCTTAATATTGCACATATAATGATTTTCTTACACAGTAGTGTGAAAATGTTATTGTTTGTATGTATTTGGTTGGTAAGATGTTTTCTCTACAACAGTTGTAGCATATTGCTGCTTTGAACAGTAGTGAATCATATTGCTTGAGTGTATATATGTCGTAGAGTGTGTTTTGTCATGACATTTATGTTTTCAGACAGTGTAATTGATAATTAATATTTTAACACGTTCCCTACCACCATACTAAAATTTTTCCATACGCATACACTAGCGTCGCATATATGAGACGGCCGGTTTCTAGCCACAGACTGCAGCCGCAAATGTGTGACGCATGGTTTAATTAAAATAGACTGACGTCACATATTTGGGGCAGTGTTATTATGTTATTTAACTGCTAATTTTGAAGTACTAGTATATTTTAAAGACATGATTTATTGGTATCAGAATGTAAGAAGGTCTGCTGTTCACATGCGGTAACTTTGATGATTTTGTACGAGAAGACATTAAGTTCTCATAAAAATTACCCACTTTCTCATGCCACAAATCTTGGTTGTTTTCCCGCCTTCTTGTTTTGTGGGAATGCGAAGACTTGGTTCTCAGAAATCTTTCTCCCCCCTTTCTCACACCTCAATTCTTGGTTGTTTTTCTGCCTTTTTATTTCGTGGAAATGCGAAAACGCAAAGTTCTCAGAAGTCTTCCCTCCCTCCTTCTCTCGTAACAATTCCTGGGAATTCTGATTTTCCGCCTTTGTATTTCAGTCTTAATTTTTATTGGTTGTGCAACTTTGGTGAAAACACTTTGTTTTATTAACTTTGCTACAGAGTCTAACAAAAAAACTTACTATGTTTCTTGACATAGACTGAACATCGTATATATGCAACAACTTCAAAAATGCTGAAAACAGTAATAAAAACAAAAACAAATAGGTATTGCTTGACATATCGTTTAGGATATTAAAAAGTATATTAACTCATTTGAACAAAATCATACTCATGGTCTGTAGCGAATGTCACAACTGTTTGTCCCAGTCTATGTGTATTGCTTAATAGTATCACGATAGTCTATGGCGGAAAGCACTGTGACGCTCGGAAGCGAATGTGTTAAATAATAAAATATTGCATTTTTATTACTAAATTTGGATAAACTTGTGATTATAGTGCAGACAAGTGAAAGAAGATATAGTATTATATTTTGGAAATTTATTTTCTTATATGATAAAATTTTTTTTTAAACTTTATTTTTCATCCTAAGGCCATAAATTGTGCAGTAGAGACTTGTGAGTGCAAATATTTCTTCTTTTTTTATGATTTTGATTTTTTCATAATAATTGAATTAATATTAAAATCAACTCAATATTAAAATTTAATTAATTATTTTAGTTAGAATCACAGTAAACAAAGAAATCATGTAATGGCCAGTGGGCTACTCTTTATTCTCATTGAAAACCCAAGTTTTCAAAATTTTAATAAATATAATTCAAATACAATAACTTGGGATGAATGTACTTTACATTCAGATAGGAGGTTCAAGTTTGATAAAATGTTTACTGTCTCCTCATCTAACCACGTGAATCCTTGAAGTTGTGCTAAATGTCACAAAAAGCACGTGCACACGAGATATTTTTGGTGCGATCAAATCGTAGCATTGGGCCCGGATGACAAGCATCTTCGGGTGTGGCCCCCTGCTCTAACAAAACTGTTGAAAAGGGCCTCAGGGCATTCTACCAGCATAGTGAATCACACGATGGTCGCTGCTCTTTTTGGCAAGTTGTTCTTTATCTTTTAGGGATAATAGAGTGTGTGCCAATATTTAAATAACTATTTTTCAATAGATAATGCATAAATAAATATGTTGTTTCAATAATCAGATAAATATGTCTTATTAATTTTGTTTTCATGTTATAGCTTAAAGCCTATATTGGCTAAATCTGTATCTTTTTGGTTGAGATATGAGCTCTACCTAAGGCTAGGGACACACTATCCAAGAGATCGCCCGGAACCGGGCCCGAGTGGATCAGATTGTGTTGACAGAACACACTATCCGAGCGAATGCCCGGAGTCGATCAGTGAACAGTTGTTTAGCTCAGTTTTGCTTTGACAGTGCAACTGTCAATACGTAAAAAAGTGGGAAAAAATTACCTTAATTAAATGCTACATTATGCAATTTTCTCGTTTAACAGTTATTTTCAGTTATTGTAATGTAAGAAAAACGTGGGAAACGACGATAAATTTCATTCCTGTTTAAATAAAAAACAACTATTTAACGACAGGTACAATGGAAAACAGCTGTTTTTAAGAGGGGGAAACAGTAAAACCAAGTAGATTATTAAACCCATAAGAGCAATGTTATCTTTCAAGTTCTATCCAGCCTTGACGGGTGGTAGGTTATTGTTGATTTATGGCTTGTTTTAAAGAGAAAAAAATAACAAAGCGATTTCAGTAAGCAAAGTTTGGAACTTATTTTTTATTTGGTGATAATTTCGTCTTAAAATACCAAAAACTAATTCATTTTTTTATTGAATTTAAAACGTAAATTGAAAATCTTTTCACTGAAATCACCAGTACAGCATTCCTAACAAATTTTAAAACTATATATTGCAAAATAACTGCTAGATGGAACTTGAAAGTTAACATTGGCCTTATGGGGGAAGCAGGTAGATTGCCAAAACTCTCGTGACTGGCCATCCTCCCCCTCTTAATCGAACTTTCAATGAAATTCATTGATTTTACCATGTTTTTCTGCATTCAAACAACTGAAAACCCTTCTTTTTTAAAGGATTAAACTCCATAGCTTAGCATGTCTTTTTAAGAACATAAACTGGCAAATATGTAAATCATGTCGGGAATTATGTATATCAAAGGCAATTTTCGGCTAAAACTCAACCAAACATTGATAACTAAACTATAAAGGATAAACTAAAAGTCTGGCGGCACCCCTGTAACTTTTGAGTGAGTAATTGGGAAGAAACCAAACTCAGGGAATGTTTGCTAGGTATACAGATGTAGGCTACTTTTAGACAACGTTGTAACCATTTCCAAAATGGAAAATTTTGGGAACAGCTCAAAAATTGTATATGCAAATCCCTGCCTTGTGACCCCTCATTTTAAAGGTATTGGTACAAGAATGTAAATTACGAAAACTAGAGGCCTCTATCTTATTTCTATCTAGAGTTATTTACAGTTAAATACGAGAATGATTCAAGTCCTAACCTTTTAGTGAGTGATTGGTGAAGAGCCAAATCCAATTAATTTTTATTAGGTATTAGGATGTATTTTTTTATGTGGGGGAAACTTTGCTTCCGTTTCAAAAATTGGAAATATTGGGGGCAGCTCAAAATTATTATACGCAAACCCCTGGACATGTGACCATTCATTTTAAAGGTATTAACAAAAGAAAATTTACAGTGCAAATTAGAGACCTCTATCTCAACCCTACTAAAAATTAAACCCTACTCCATGATAAAGTAGAAGAAATATGTTTCCCAGTACAAAACCGGCAAGAGACTAATAAAAGATTGGAAAATACTCAACTACTGATAAGGCTTGGGCAACAATAGCTCAAGACTAGAAAAAGTCCACTTGTGGAATGAAACCACATTTTTGATTTTTCCAAAAATAGAATTTATTTTGGCTGTTTAATTTGTATTATGGTTGAGATAGAGGCCTCAAATTTGCACTATTAGTTTTGTTAATGTTACATGACAGGTGTTTGCGTATACCAATTTTGAGTTGCCCCCAAAATTTCCCATTTTGGAAATTGTAACAACGTTGTCTTATGCGTAAAAAAGTACATCTTTATACCTAGAAAACATTACCTGAGTTTTTTTTTCCAATTACTCACTCAAAAGTTACAGGGGTGTCTCCAGACTTTTAGTTCACCCTGTATATAACATAGAAAAGACTTACAATAGTTCTTCTGTTCAGTATCACTCATTTCTTCGTATGTTGGTCTCAATAAACACTTTTCCATGCCTCTCTAGATTGGTTTGTGTCTTTGTACACTTCTTAAAGAAATTAATAAATCTATATCAATATCCAAAGACTAAAACATTCCGTAAAAGCAATTCTCAAAAATTTCAGTGCACAAGCAACAGGGATTCACAGTTGTACACTCGTCTAGGGTTGAAGCAAGACTGCCATTGGCTGAATGGCTCCGTTCTCTTTCCGGATCCCAGATGATTGACCGTCTAGTGTGTTCTTTGTCATAAGACACAATGCTTCTCTACTTGGTTCCGAGACTCGGACGGGCTAACTCTCGGCCGAGTAAGTAGAAAATACCCGGACGTGCTTCCGAGACCCGTCAGGGCGTAGTGTGTTCTGCCTCATGCCTCCCTATGTATCACCACTCGGAACCGGTTCCGGGTAAAGCCCGCCCGGGCGATCTCTTGGATAGTGTGTCCCTAGCCTAAGCAGCCTAATGTTTTATTGTTCTTATGTAATACATTTAATGTGTATTTTCTTTTCAATATATAATATCACGCTTGAATCAAGACAATAAGCACTTCACGAAACTTGAGTACCGGTATGTCTAACATATCATAAATCCAAGGGAGATTATTGACATTCCTGACCGCTCGGGCACCACAATCACCCGTCAATGTGTCCTTGTAAAACGATCTGATGTAACAAATTTGAATGGAATGGCAGATAAACAATCTATTAAATTGTAGTATTACTCATGTCACATCAGCTTGTAGTTTGATTTTTGAAATTCAGGAAACTACATATAGCCGTAATACTATCCAAGAAATACATAGTTTAGACCTTTGACTTTGCCAATTGTTAATAAAGTATTTGTTGTATCAAAGATTGTAACTTGTTAATATTCAATCTGAATAAATACATTTCATTCCATTCCATTCTCAATTAAATTACTCCTTACATCTCTGTTTTCCAGAATTTTGCTTACTATCCCATTATTTCTAGCATTTGTACTGAAATCAAGATAACATTTTGTAATTTTGTGTTCACAAATATAATTTCTAAATCTCTCCAACCTCCTTTTATTATGTGGAACATAAATATGTGATAAATTGTAATACATGTGAGTTTCAGGGTTTTTAAACATCAAAATAGTAAAATAACGTAAAAAGGGTCATAAGGTAAATTTTGGACATTAGCCTAATTTAAAGGATTTAGTTATTTCATAATATTAATGAACATAGAAATTCAAAGGGAAATGCAGACATTAAGTAGTAATTCAGATTAAACCAAAAAACAATATTAACTTCATATTTAAATTCATTTTTGTTTAAGTATTTAAATTATGTTTCACGATGTGTCAAACTATGAAAAACAGTTAAAAGGTATTGGAGAGTTTGAACTTATGGTCCACTAAAGTTTTAGACAGTGATGAATAAATATCGAAAGACGATTTCAGACATTGTAAGAAATACACTTGATAGATTAAGTTGAGAGCCTGTGTAATCCATCTATGATAGAGACAGAAATTTTGTCCTAAAATGTTGGTACTTAGCGTTACTAGTCGTAGGGGAACATATTTACGGTCCCCTGGAGAAAAGAAAAAACAGCTT